>VCRD01002350.1:25895-45013 GCA_006783055.1 Trinorchestia longiramus | reverse complement strand
TTTGAATAGCAATGTCTGGTCTCCTCCCCAACCTGCTTCTGCTTCTTCCATCACTGATGACAGCAAGCAGGATTCCTGTAGCACCGGAGAATCCTGTTCATTTTCAGGAGAAGCCACACATTCTCAATTGCAACAGCTCACCCCAACAGCAACAGCAGCCCCAACTCAAGGAACATCTGCAGTTTTCACATCACATGAACTCTGCACGGAGATCAAAGGAGCCACTGGCGGGAGCTTTAACATCTCTGGCAAAAAAAGGGACAAAGAGAAGAGTTTCGGAAGTGCTGCCGCACAAATACCAGATTCAAAGTCAGGGTCGACAGAGAGCACAGTTTGTGGTGCTCATGGAAGTGTGTGCAGGAGCACTGGCAGTGTTGGTGGCAATTATCATGATGGAAGTGATGCTCATGGAAGTTCTCATGGTGGACCAACTACTGTAAATAGTGTTACTGTGAGAGATCCTGCCTCTGAAAATGAAACTCACTTGGATAAAAATCCCAAATTTATTCCAGTAACTGGTGAATCCTCAAAGGAACAACTTCTTGTAGCTGATAATGTCTCTGCTAAATCTTCATGCTCTTCTGATTATTGTGGATCTCCATTGGGTAATAACTCAGATAATGGAGTATCTATATCTACTAAAATCAACTCTTCTTGCATTCCAAGTCCTAATAGCTCAATAGGTAATGGTACTCATGCTCATGGATGTATTGAAAATTTTCCATTGCCAGCAACAGGAGACACTGAGCTACTGAGTACTTTAGTTGACTCTAGTCTTGGTTCTGGTAATGATCCTCTGCCTCTAGAAAACCACAGTGAACTATCAACAATGAATACAACTCCTGATACTAAAGTTTCTGAATCATCCAAAGTTCCATTAGTAAATGAAAAGACTAATAGTACTGTCAGCATTCTTTCTTCTAATGTTGATACTGAAATTAGAGCTTCATCAAATTCAAGTGCCCAGCCTTCTTCATCAGAACAAAGTTCTGTACACAACAGACCTGCCACTATAGAGCAAGGGACAAGCACTGATGTGCCTCAACAAACCTCAGATTTAAATAATTCTGCTTCTAATATGTCTGCACCAAGTGATGCTGCAGCTCCTCAACAGGCCCAGCAGACTGAAGCAGACACTGAGGCTCACAATGCTGCAGGCTTTCCCAATGTTCGAGTTGCTGTTCCGACAAACCTTAACCAGCTCCGTGAGCGAATGTTTCGTTCTCTCTTCCTTAGAGCTTCTGTTGCTTATGCTCGTTCTACAACCCCCTTCATCAGGAGGTTGTTGGAGTTTATTCTTCTAATCAAGGTTGGTATTCTTGTGTTCAAGAGTTAAATACTTCTAAAAATATTTTGTTGAATTTAGATGGTGGTAGGAGATAATTGGAATACTTCTCAAGCAGATAATTTTGTGTTGTCAATATTAATTTTTTTTAGTGGCCTGATGGTCAGGATAACACTTATTGTAGTATGTGTGCAGTGAAAGTTTTACTCTACCAAGCATTTTGTTAATAAATTCCTTTGTATGTATTGGATATTTTAATAGCTAAAATCTAATGATTTCAAGTTTAAGATATATTGTCATTGTTATTTTAGCAAAAAAAGATATATATGTGTAGTACATGTGTTTTACAACTTTTCATCTGCATTAAAATTATGAGTTTAGTTCTGGGGTAATTAAATGGTACCTGGAATTCAGTTGGTACCTCAAAATTATATATTATGCTTTCCCACTCACATCATGCAACAAGTTATGTTGAGCACAATATAGCCACAAATTTAAGTGTGGGTTGAAGAGAATAATGCAAAAGAATTAGTTGAGGAAAATTATAGATGATAGTAAATGCAATCATAAAGTAATGGCTGTTATTAATAAGTTATTTATTAACATAGAGCATATACTACATATGTGACTTTTTTTCAGAGTTTAGGCTGCCTGTTTCTGCTGATATTGGTGCATCTGTACCTGTGCAACCAGTCTCCTGCCTGCCTGCCAGCTGGCACAGAGTGGGACAAGACTGGTATTCTTCGTGTGGAGGTCATCCCAAGTCCAGGTTACTGAGTCTTTATGTTGAAAGTTTTATTTTCTAACTAGTAGGCTTGCACTTGAAAAAATTGACACATTTTTCCATATATTAACTATGTCCTGTTGGAATTTCACATTTTTGTGATAAATTTACTTAATTGTTGAGAAAAGCTTCTTCTTTGTCTTCTCATTCTTCCATTTGCCAGTTTATTCTGTCTTGCCAAAGGAGTTTCCAAATTGAAGAGGAAGAAGGCTAATAACAAAAAAAATCATATTCTCAAGTAGTGCAGCATCTTTTGTAGTCACAAAATAAAGCTTAACATACATATACTGAAAATATAAAAATTCGATTGTTTGAAAAATTTTATTTATGAGATACACACATCTTTAAGATAATTAGATTGTGGAATCCTAAATTTAAAAAAAATATGAATCTTTTCCCATATTTCCTATACAGTTGACCTCGATCTAACGGACCCCGATGCAACGGATTTCGAATGCAATGTTATGTTACTGCACCCTGTATTTTATTTACAAATCTTCAAATTTATATAAGATTAGAAAAAAGCTTATAAACGATACAAAATTATGCTCAAGTTAATGGTCTAATAGGGGGAAAGTGTGTCCGTTAGATTGAGTTTCAACTATAGTTTGACACCAGACGTTCATATATGCACATATATAAATACACGAAGCTTTTATCATGTAGGGTCATTATTGGGCATGAAAGTAACTGAGTTCACAAAATCTCTGTTTAGTCTGTGAACGATCTAGTCGTTCACTAGGATTTCAGCAGGACGTGTACATTAGAGATGCTTCTTTTAGTAGCCTGGGTATGCGCACTAAGATCTGTCGCTTGCGCGGTTCCCTATGTGTCGAGGGACGGCTGGCAGGTAGAGTAGTGGTGGTTGAGCGCCTGCAGTCAGAGTGGCAACACTTATTCACTCTGCTGTCGAGTGGTTGTTCGGTGCAAAGATCCTTGCTGCCGATTTTTGTACACCTCACCGAGCCATTGGTGCAATATTTAACTCTGTATTACTGCGGTGCAATAAGGGGATATAAAACACCTCTCAAGTATCAACTATTCCTTGCAATTCGTGGTGCAATAAATAAATGATTATATAAATCTTTTAAATACTGTGATTCAAAGTGCAATAAAAAATAAATACACAAACCCCTTTTAATTAAAAGTATTATTTAAACACACATAACCTGAAAAGAACTGTACTGTAAAACTTATTGTTTGTTGCTGGGTTTGCTGGCTGGTAACTCTTGACCAACTTGACATTAATTGGTCAGTAAGTCCGGTGACAAGTCGACCAGTTAGTGCAGGATAGCCTTTACTGCCAAGACACTCTGTACCTAAACAGGCTGACACTGCCTCAAAACCTTTTGATGTCTACCTCTAATTATTGGAGTCAATATTTTTAATATCTATATATAATGTAATCATAATCCAGCTTCCTTGAATCTGGAGATCCATCTATGTGTGTGGGGGTGGATTTTTTTACCTATGTAAAAACTATTTTGTTGCGTGTTTTCTAAATCATGAGCCTATTGATCTTCAGTTCTCAAGAAGTGCCTTATAGATTATATTTTTAAGGCTTAGTAGCTATTTAACTATTTCTATATTGTACGTAAAGGTTATTAGGGTAGTGTGTTATTAGTTCTATTGTGTCCATACGCTTGATGGCTACAGCATTTTGTTCGAGTGTGGTAGAATTTTCATTTTGTGTGTTCAGATCCTAGCTACTCGTTGGCTCGAAGTTACCAGAAAGAAGAGCTACTGCATCGCCGCTACACCATGGATGGAGGTACCATCATTTTCACTGCCATGGAGGAATTCAATAAAGTTTCAGAGTGAGTTGTAACCATTGATATTTAATGTATTGTTTTCCTCTCATGGTAACATGATTACCTTCGTACAAACGCTCAGAAGTTATCCTAAATTATAGTGGTGTAGTCACCATTATATGTACGAGGGGCGATCAAAAAGTGTGTGGAATTTTATCATAGTATATGATTACAACAGAGTTAAACATGTCAGAACATATGACTGTTTATCTTGTTTCTAGTGACTTACAACCAATAATGTTGACTATTGTACAGAACAGATCCTCTGTAAAAGAAGCTCCTTTTGGAACCATGGTACATAGCTATTTTGAAATGAGATTAAATGTCAAATTTCTGGTGAAACTGAAATGGAAAGGGACTCAGATGATGGAGGTCTGTAACCATATCTATGAGGAACCATTTGAATGCCTACCTTAGTGAACGTCCTTGAAATACTTAGCTTGTACAAGTAAGCTTTTTGTGTTTAGTGAGCTGAAGCATCAGAGCTTTGTACACTTCCATGGTCATAAGAGATTGCCTGTCAAAGCACTTATTTATGTGCTCCATACAATATTCTTAAATTTATTCACCTGTCACTGATTAGTTACACTTGATTGTTTAAATAGTTTCTGTACATTTTCTCATTGATGTGCGACTCTAAAATCATACATGGACAGCCTCTTAATACTGTGTATCACTGCTGAGGCGGCTTTAACCCTTTCGGTACTGACGGCATCTCTGGTAGCCGCAGTCATTTTTCGCCTATTAAGATGCAGAGCAACACGTGTGTCTGTGCAAACGCTGGTAGGGCAGTGCAAGCTGCAGTTTGATCAAGACAATGCAGTGACCGTAAAACACCACAATGCATCTTTTTTAAAATTTGATGTTAAATATGTTGAAAAGGTTTTGATGTTCGCATCATGGTACCGAAAGGGTTAATTTGGCCTGCTTTGGTTTAATAGGAATTTAACAATAATAGTAGTTGTGCATGTATATATAAGTATTACTAGTAGAATTTGGCAATACCTGTTGAAGCAAGAGCAAGCATTACAATGTATGGTGTTACTATGTCTGAGTTGTGCTTGATAGTTTTCATGACATCGCTTGCTCAATTAGAATTTTTTTTTAGTGGGAGCGACCTTTTAACTAGAATTCACTTCTGGCATGTTTGATTAATGAATTAAAATTTTCAACTTAGGACTAGCCTTAAGTCGATCAGTTTTTACATTAATGTATACTGTGGTAAAAATTCAATTTTGTAGATTTAAGGCTACATCAATGTTGAGTTTATTTACATTTTGGTGAACCTTTGCAGTGCTGTTTTGCTGGACGAGACGATCATGCCTAACTGGAAGGTGGACTCCACCTCTAAGCCCTACGCTGTGGTGAGGTTTTGAGGCTGTAGAGCTTGAACTCATCTGTGATACTTCCACTAGTGACCGAACTCATATCACCATCCTTGTGGTTGTTGACTGTCCTCTCTTATATCCCAGATGGAAAGTTCTTTAATATGTTTTATGTGGGTGATAAAATGTTTTCTACAAACCGTTACAAGAAGATTGTAAATCATTCTCTTATGTGTTACATTTTTACTTACACTCACATATGCTCCATAAGTTGGAGCATAAGTCTGAGTCTTTTGTTCTAACTTCTTGTGCATACAAGTATTTATTCTAATATAAATAATTGATTATACAACGACACACAGTTCGGCTGTACTTGTATGATGGAAAACTTTATAGATTTTATTTTCGTTTCCATACTTGTATTTTTGTGTACTATCGTTAGTGAAGAAAACTGTTTATTTATAAACCTTCAGTATTTAAAATAATTTTATTTAGTTTTGTTTATTTGATTCAAGTTTTGTCATTTGCTAGATTTTTTATGTCCGACATGTACCATCTTAATGAAATGTGCTCAAAATATTAAAAAGGAACCAAAATATTTATTGTATTGACAGGAATGATTTGACATTGCATGAGATCATCTCATCTGCAGAAATTGTCTTTCCTGCGTGTCTCATTTTTTGTAGTTCAGTACAGAATTAATACCTAGATGACCACCTCCATGACATAGCATAATGAGACTGTAAGGGTGAAACTGAAGTTACTAGATAAATGTAGAATTATTTGGTGCAGAATCAATAGGCCTCGTGAGTGATGTAGTCTCCCTGCAGACCAGTGAGAGCAGAGATGTTGCATCGGAGACAGAGGAGCTGTCTGAGCTGAGTTGGTCTGAGCACGTGTCTGCCTCTGTCAGGGAGATGAGCAGTCCATTCTTCTCCCCCTTCGCCATGGGCGTCCTGCGTCTCTTTTACGATGGGGCTCAACTACCACATGGGGTGAGTCAGCTGTCCTCCTCATGTTACTCGTGGCTCTGGGAGCATGATCTTAATCCTTGTTATTGTTTAAACTTCCTCTTTCTAACTGTTGTCTACACTTTCTCTTTCCAACTGTTTATTCTAGCTGTTGTCTACACTTTCTCTTTCCAACTGTTTATTCTAGCTGTTGGCTACACTTTCTCTTTCCAACTGTTTATTCTAGCTGTTGTCTACACTTTCTCTTTCCAACTGTTTATTCTAACTGTTGTCTACACTTTCTCTTTCCAACTGTTTATTCTAACGGTTGTCTACACTTTCTCTTTCCAACTGTTTATTCTAGCTGTTGTCTACACTTCCTTTTTCTAACTGTTCTCTACACTTTCTCTTCCTACGGCTCATGCTCCAAGTGTTTGCATTTAATCACAAAAAGCTCGAGAACAAAGCAGAATATTGTACTGTCTTTAGCAAGCCTTCTTGATGAGCATAACTCATTCTCTGGTGGGGAAAAAATCCAGATAGTGCGTGGTCAATTGCTTTTCAAGTTTACCAACAAGTTTCTAGGAGGGAAGCACTGGGGCAGTTTATGTCACTGTATCAAAGAATATCTTAATTTCTTGGACTTCTCTTGATGGATGAGATTGTGCTTATAGTGTCTGTCCTCATCAGCATACATTGGGAAAATGGAACTTCACTGTTCTGTATGACCCTAATTACTAGCACCCAAAACAGCAGCGTTGGAAAAATTGTGTGACACGACCTCTTCCAGCCTGCAGCATGCGCTGCAGACTACACCTCTGTGAGGCGTGGCTTCTTAAGGCGTATGGGTTGTACATTACGGGGACGACTCGTTTGGTGTGTCATTTATTCTTCACCAAGTCCCATATTGTTTCTTTCAGTTGTAGGTACGGTTGACAGTCTTATCTTTCTTTCGTTATATCTTCTCTGCTTTTCTAATGTTTGTTTTCCAGCTGCTGTATTGCAATCGTAGTTTTATTATTGTGTGCGGTTTGTACACTGCGCCATCTTGTTTATGTGAGGTGCTAGTGCTACGCCGTGTCCTTTTTTTTTTAGTGAACAGTGCTGAGTAAGATGCTCAAATTTCGTGTCTTTGACGAGCATTTGAATTAACTTTACAGATTTTTACTGTGATGATCGCTAGCATTGATTGCATGCGCCAAACAGAGTCTATTGTAAATATATTATGATGAAGGCACGGTAAATCTTCCATGCTGTGAGGCAGAGCATCTTTTTACCTTCAGCATCATCCCAGGTCACCCGCCTGCAGGTCTCTAAATGACGTGCCTCAGGCCGTTATGCCAAGTCCCTGGCCGTGTTGTCTTCGGTCAAAATGTCGAAAAATTTCTCCTTTACAGTTGCTAGTAAACAAATCGAAAGAAGAACAGGTAATCAAAGTGCACATCCCACTTAGGACGTATGAACAAATACACTAATGCACAGGCTAATGTAATGAAATCTGCTCTTAAGTCTGTTACTATATGCACTGTACTGCGTGAAAAGATCATAGCTGTACCTCCGGTCAACAATGAACTTTAGTCTTGAGTGAAGTTGATATTTCCCGTGTGCCATTACGTAGTAAGTTTTGAGAGCTCGAGGCCTAGTGAGTTTCATGACATTCATTACGTAACAAACAAGGGCGCCACGAATGCGTCCTCAGCCAGCGCTGCACCGTCGTGCCCTGCTGCAGAGGCGCCCAACCCTCTGCTCCCTCCTACCACCTGCCCTGCACTACCTGACTTCCTGCCCATGCAAGAAGAAGAGGAAGTGTATTTCTGTGAGTGTTATTTTTCTGCCTACAAACTGCAGGTGTTACTCTTGATATGAACTCGTGCGTTGCTCTTGTGAAGTATGTCTACTCGACAAGGGAGGTTTGGGTCTGCTTACACACTTGATTTGTTGCTCTGTAACTGCTTGTAACTCTTCCTACTTCACGAGATCTGAATAGCAACGTTCTGATCGTTTAATAATTCTACTTGCATTAAGCCTTTTATTCTGGAGTTCACTAGCTACTCCCTCTAGTTATAGAATTAGTGCGCAGTCATAGACATTCCTGCATTAATGTTACGGAAAATTTTTAAAAATTAATATTTTTTTGCTTCTTACTTTTTTAAGGTATTATATATTACGTTGGAAGTATCATGTACGAGTTTAGGGGCTTAGCTGCTTTCAGCTCATGAACGTGACGTGACATTTGGCTGTCTTGTGTGAGTCATGTATTGAGTGATCTGTTACTTGCTCGTTCCTAAATGATGAGACGCTCAAAATTAACGAGGAATACCTTATAACGTTGTTGAGACCACTGCATTACCGTTGTCATCACTTCTATTTGTGGTTACTGGTTATAAACAAGACATTTTATAATAATGTGACATTACATTATTGTTACGATGACGTAACACATGAACTTTTGAATTGCGAGACCGGTGCGATATAGTCTGAGCTACTGAAGCTCTAACAAACTATTTCTACTACTGCTAGTGTGAGTTTAATTTTTATACTTTTTTCCCCTCCGCACCACTGTTTTCGACTGAAAAGTTGTATGCAACAACTTTTTCATACGAGAAGGAGTATTATTGTCGTGCAAGTTAAGTTCGAGTTATGGGTATTTTTTGTTTGCCACTGATCTGGTCACATTATGTGACAAGGCCAGGATCAATTTCACTTTTTCCTTTTAATAACCAATTTCTTGATTATTTTTCCTATCATTTTATTTTGCTCTCTTCACAACCAGACAAGCATTTCATATAACTCAAATAATATGGACTTCGAAAGTCCAAAAGATGGATTTCATGATCTGTGCGAGTGGCAATTGTCCAACATTAATTAAAGCTTCTCATAATCTGGGCTACCAATTTTTACTTAATTGAAAGAGTGCATTTAAATTTACTTGAATATATGTGCACATTTAATTGATTCTTACAAACTGCGAAAATCACTTCCATTTGTTGAAATCAGTGGTATGACAGTAAGGACATAGTGAACTGCCTCTACTTTGGACTGTGCCGCTAGAATAAAGCAGTGGTGATCACATACATGATAACTAACTGTGTGTGTTGTGTGCAGACATGCCTGAGGACGCTTTCATCATGGAGTACGCCCTGGACTACGGCCTACTGAGGCTCTCAGGAGCAACCCGTAAGCGCCTGGGCGTCCCTGTCACGCTGGTGGTGCTTGACCCCAACACTAACCCCTGCTTTGGTGACAGCTTCTCCACTTTCCTCCTCTCTAATCTCGTGGGTTACGATGAGTTGCTACTCGCTGCTGTCAAGACTCTTGCTGAGAACGACGGAGGGAAAGGCTACCTCAGGTGCGTTTTTAGCACTCATTCTACTGCTTCTTATCATGAATAATACGTTAGAGAAGTGGTGTTGCACAATGCGCTTCATGTGAGGTGATTCTGCTGGTATTATGAGTAAATCACTATTGTTGGGAAAATGGAAAGGCAATTAAAAACTGGCATTGCACATATTCTATGAATTGCATTAACGTAATATTTAACAGACACCTTCAGCACATACCTCGCTGAGTGTGATTACGATCAAGCGCTTGAGGTTGGCGTAGGCATCTTCTGGTGAATACATACTCGTATGTTCCATTAACGAAATGCTCAAGCCCTCGATATGTATTGTCCAGGTAATACGCTTGCATGTTTGAACATTGATTTAGAAACTAACCATAGAAAACATAAACATGTTTATGACTCAGAAAGGGGAATTTGGCTATTAATAGTTTTTATTTTAAATCCTAACATCTTTTCTCTGATCTTGAGTACTCGTGTTAGTGATGCTTGATTGCTGCAGTGTAGCTACAGCTACATGATCTGTGATTGACATCCAGCTTTGCACCCGCAAGAAAGGGGAAATTGCAATTTTCTGCTCCTTTCATTTATTTTTCTTCTATTGAATAAGCTGGAAAAATAGTGCTAGTATTTAAGTGCTCGCTAACGTGCAGATTTGCTTGCAGGAATGTTGTGACAGGCGAACACTATCGGTTTGTGTCGACGTGGCTGGGAGGCACAAACTACGTGGGGGCAGCGCTAGTTATGGTGGTGTTCACGCTGTCAGTGTCTCTCCTGCTGCGCTACTCCCATCACCAGATTTTCCTGTTCATCGTTCATCTCCTCCACATGATGGAGATAAATGCCACCGCCATGGCCTCGTTCCCTGCCGCTCCTATGCTCACAGTTATTCTTGCTCTTGTTGGTCAGTAGTTCTTTTGCTCAGTTATTCTTGCTCTTGTTGGTCAGTGGTTCGTGTGCTCACAAATACTCTTGCTCATGTTGGTCAGGCCTCGTTTTGCTCAGAGAGAAATGATTTTGTACTAAGGTGGATCTTATGTGTGTCGTTATTAATGTTTTTTAGTCAAAATGGAGGAATATAGAATCATTTATGATACGTACGAATGAATATAATGTATTCATTTCCATACTAAGGCATATGATGCCGATTCCTATAATAAAGGGTGTGGCAAAAGTCACATGATATATTTAGAATTAATTTATGCAAAAACTACTTGAGATAGAAACTTCAGGTAAATTGCAAACGAAAGAAAGGGTTTTGGAGTTTTTATTTAAATAGGATATCATCTAAATGTCCACCATGTTGGTTTATGCACGTGCGCATTCTTTTCGTAACAGAATCCATCACTTTTCTTAGCATCTCGGGAGGAATGTTGCAAATCTCTTGAGAAATGTTCTCTTTCAAATGTTCCAAAGTACGAGGCCTATAAATGTATACTTTTGACTTTATGTACCTCCATTAAAAGAAATCCAAAGAGGTCAAATCACAAAATCTAGGAGCCCAAGGAATCCCACTTCACTCACAAAAGGTTACTGTCTGGTGCGGTATGACAAGTGAAAGGATTATTGGTCCCTATTTTTTTGAAAATCAGAATGGAGAAACTGCGACTGTAACTGGAGCTGCATATCGAAAATTCATTGAAGAATATTTAAGACCTCAAATTCAAGATGGGAATATGTAGTTTCAACAAGATGGTGCAACAGTCCATACAGCAAAGGAATCAATTCAACTTTTGAAGACAATTTTCCTAAATCGATTAATTTCACGTTTTGGTGATTCCTAGATCTTGTGATTTGTGATTCTTGTGATTTGACCCCTTTGGATTTCTTTTTATGGGGGTACTTAAAGTCAAAAGTATACATTAATAGGCCTCGTACTTTGGAACATTTGAAAGAGAACATTTCTCAAGAGATTTGCAACATTCCTCCCGAGATGCTAAGAAAAGTGATGGATTCTGTTACGAAAAGAATGCGCATGTGCATAAACCAACATGGTGGACATTTAGATGATATCCTATTTAAATAAAAACTCCAAAACCCTTTTTTTCGTTTGCAATT
The DNA here is from genome assembly GCA_006783055.1 of Trinorchestia longiramus. Lineage (NCBI taxonomy): Eukaryota > Metazoa > Arthropoda > Malacostraca > Amphipoda > Talitridae > Trinorchestia > Trinorchestia longiramus. The sequence continues at coordinate 33,460 of VCRD01002350.1, read as the reverse complement.
TACCTGAAGTTTTTATCTCAAGTAGTTTTTGCATAAATTAATTCTAAATATATCATGTGACTTTTGCCACGCCCTTTATATGTATTCATCATGTAGCTATTATGTGGTGCATGTACGCATTATGCTACGGTTGAATTGTCAACACCACTTTAGTATTCAGTCTCGATACAGAAGACATTAGAATACATTTGATTAAAATACAGGATGAGTGGAAAATTCTTTTTTCACAATGACAAAATAATTTAGTTATCAAGATACTTTGAGCGTTTAGTATGGAAAATGATAAATCGTTATTAGAGAAATGAAGAATAAAGCAAGCTAGTTCTTTGAACACTGTATGATCAGTCAAAGCTTGACTTTATGCGGTATATGTACTGGGTGGCCTGTAAGTTACTCTTTTAAAAACGCTATAACGATAAAACTAGGAATGATAGAGAGATGAAGTTACTTTTATATTGAAGAGGAGACTTTAAAGTTTTTGTGGGTATCTATAATTATTTTTCATATAACATTCAAACAAATCAAAAGCTTCATCCAACAGACCACCAAAAGCAGCTTTGTAAATAATTTAATCACGACTGATGAAGCTCATTTTCATCTCAATGGTTATGTTAACGAGCAAAACTGCAGATTCTGGGCCGCTGAGAATCTTGTGCAAGTTTATGAATATCCAGTTTAGACTACTAAAGTTACAGTGTGGTCCGGTATCACGTGGTCGCGAATAATTGGGCTATATTTTTCAATATTCGCCCAGTTCTCTTATTTCAGGCAACAAATAGTTACTGCATTACCATTGATATCTTCAAAAAATATGGTCCGATTTGGGTTGTGGAGATTAAAGTCTTCTGGTTCCTCATTGTCATACTCCATTACTACACAATCGCTGCAATTTAGTGCTGCACTGCGGTGAGCCGTTCTGGTTAGGTGATGCGTTTTTTGAAGCGTTGGGAATTCATCATACATTTGTAAGTTTGTAATTTTGCACATAAAATACGAACTTGAAGCACTGAAATTTTTCCTGATTGTCTTGTCAAAGCACTAGGACTGGAGTCCATGCATTAGTTCTATTTTATTACCAAAAAATATTGCAACTAACAACGTACCTTATTAATTTCTAACATGAATTTTAAATATGTGCAGGCATGGAGGCGATCATGTCCGAGTTCTTTAAGGACACAACGACTGCTTTCTACATCATCGTAATGGTGTGGGTGTGTGACCAGTATGAGACCTTGTGTTGTACGCAGCCCATCACACGCAAACACTGGCTCCGCTTCTTCTACCTCTACCACTTTGCCTTCTACGCCTACCACTACAGGTTTAATGGACAGGTAATAACTGGTGTAGTAGTGAATATCACGTATCCAAGATACACATTAGTCAGTTCATCGAAACTGGACAGTTTTGAGGTACATTATTTGGGCGCAGGCAGAACACGATAAACTGTAGACGTCGTCAAATCCTGATTCTCACGGTGCTTTGTACTTCACGCCTTCCACATGTATGCTGCGTGTACAACATGTGCTCATAAGGCGATGTTGTTCGGTATGAAGTTATTGTGTACACTTGTGCTTCAGACTAGAGTTCTGCAAGTACAGTTGCTGTGTATCTTACGCATGCGCATAAGATTCTTGAATTCTATGTACTTACTGTAGTGCACTGCGCACGCACAGGACACAGTGTTAAACTATATAGAAGAGCAATCTTCCCTGTCAGAACAAAAAATTGAAAAATAGATTCTTAGTTATTTGTGTCCGTCTCCCTCAAAAACTTAACAGTAAGAGAGCCACAGTTAATATGCATGGCGCTTTGAATCTCTCGGATGTTCTAAGACTAAAGCACGGCCCTGTAGTATTTTGTTTTATTTCAATTTTTCTCCATTAAGTAGTTATTTGGTTCAAGTGTTCGATAAAATTACTTTTGTTCCAGTATACTAATGTGGGTTTAGTCACAGTAAGGATATGTTGCTACGTTGAGAAGTCTGAATAATTCGTAAACGTCATTTCCATATAACTCATCTTAGCCCAGTAATATCTGACGCCATTTAGCACTGCAAGTGTGGCACTACATGTTCAGCAGAAAAGTATATTTCTTGACACGTCCCATATTCCCATTGTTGTCACCACAATCATGTTATTTTGTAATGCAAATACGTCCATTGATCACTGCATGACAATACAGCATACCACTGCATGCTTGTCCTCTTTCAAGGAAGAGGTGACTCAAGACGTTCCTAATTCCACTCTCTCACCCCGCCACCTAACCCTCAGTTATCAGTCATAGATAATGAATCAACTTTGTTTCAATACAATACACAGTACATGGGATTGAGTTTTCAATTTTTAATGCTAATATATTATAGATATGTAGTACCGCTAAATTTTCGTTGCAAATGTCGTGGAAAACTTGTCAGTGGCAAGTCTAGTATTGACTGCGTTAATAGCAGACTTTATTTTAATATTTGTTCTTTCTTCCTGCTCAGTATTCCTGGCTGGCGCTCATGACTTCTTGGTTCTTCTTGCAGGTGAGTGGCCTGAGTTCAGTGTTGTTACAGTTAGACACACAAACTTGTGAAACTTGGTTGTGTAATTCAGGCAACGATTGTCGACAATAAAAATTTACTTTTCGAGAGTAAATTTGATCTGATATTGTATTCATGCATCATGAGTTGTATGTAATCTGTATTTGGTACGATGCATCTCATTTTTGGCTAATTGCTCTCCAATTCCCCGCTATTTATTCACTTCATCGTATTCGTACTTTGTACGTGCAGAGATCTTCAACTGCAGTAAAATTGTAATTTAAAATTTCTTTGGCTTTTGAATGGAAATGCAAAAGGTTTGTCCTTACGAAATTTTTCGAGTTTTTTGATCCCTTTTTCAGAATCTCATGAAACTTTGTATATAACTCAGGCAACTATTGTAGACAAAACGTAACTTTGCTAGAGTTATTTGATTGGGCACTATGACTGTACCTGGCGACAATCAAATGAAATGTATTTGTAATTAATTATTAGGTGGCCCAAAAATCAACAATATCTTCCAGTAATGATGAGTGAGCTTAGAGTGTGATTTACCATGTATCTGTACATGCTTGGTAAATGAAGCAGATATAATCATAGGTCACGTTGTGTCGTAGATTGCTATTTTTATTTCCCGTTTGTCGCGTTAGTTAAGTAAAAATTTAGGAAAAGAAAACTCGACTGAAACCTTTTCTACTTAAAATATCTCGCTAGCATCTTTACTTTACTTAATGCAAACGTCATTTGTTCATTGGTTTCAACTTAGTTGTAAGTCAGTTGTGCGTCGATCTTTGCCTGAACAATTCTAGCTTCATTTTGTGCTTGGCTTATAATTGAGTAATACTGTCATTTACGTATGAATTTACTGGAGTTGATCGTGCAGCACTCAATGCTCTACTTCTACCACCACTACGAGATGCCAGCCATGCTCCGTTCAAGACCTCGTCTGCAGGCCGTCAACATTGTGATGAGGAGGCCTACTGGAGATCCGGCTCCTGGTCCCGGCTCTACCGGGAACAGTACCGGTACTGCTGAAAGTAGTGCCGGTACTGCTGGAAGTAGTGCCGGTACCGCTGGAAGCAGTGCTGGTACCGCTGGAAGCAGTGCCGGTACCGCTGGAAGCAGTGCCGGTACCGCTGGAAGCAGTGCCGGTACCGCTGGAAGCAGTGCCGGTACCGCTGGAAGCAGTGCCGGTACCGCTGGAAGCAGTGCTGGTACCGCTGGAAGCAGTGCTGGTACCGCTGGAAGCAGTGCTGGTACCGCCGAGAGCAGTACCAGTACACCGTCCAGGAACAGCACCACCGGGAACGGTATTCGTACGTCAGGAAACAGCCTTGCAACTCCTGGTTCGTCTGGATACAACACCGGGGTACCTGCAAGCAGTCAAGCAACGTTCACCACTTTTGGAAATGGTATCTGTGTATCCACGAGCAATACCGTGCCATCCGGTACACCTGGATCCAGTACAGTGACACCTGGTGTATCTGGCAACAGTAACACCGCTACTCCAGTAGAGCGTGTGGTTCGTTCAGTCATGTACCGTGTACCTGACCACAAAACCACTTCTATGTTCGCTGATCCTGTGGAAAATGAAGCGTTGCCAATCAGCACTACCTTATTGAGCTCATCCAAACCAGTTGTGGAATCTGGCACTACAGTTCCTTGTGAACCTCCTTCACAAAACTTTGGTCCGTTTACTGTGCCTACTCCCGTTGCTGATAAAACTAACATTTACAAATCTGAAGGCATAAATTCAGATGCCAGATCTACATATCTCAGTAATGGAACGATTCTCCGGAAACCTGATGCCAGTTGTACAGCTCCTAGTCTCAGGTCCATGACACCAGACTCACTAGGTCGAGATCGAGACAAACCCAAAGGCCAAGACTTTTATTCAAGTTCTGCCGAGATTGGTGCTGGCACCCGCCCATCTGTGGTCACCCCCTTGATATCTCCTGGACAGCCGCGCGAGAGCGTGTGTGATGGAGCAGCCCTGCCCACTGATGGAAGGGGTTCACCAAACAAAGAGTGTTACTTTGTACTTGACTCTTCTGTTCAAGCTGCTGTTACTGGCAACAGTACGTGTTCATCTGAAGAGAGAGTTTCATCATCAAACGGCGTCACCTCTGCCACGCCTGTATGCTCCCTCCCTAAAAGTGATGCAATATTACTCCCATGCATTGACCCGATTCCTACTGTCAGTCCAGCTACAGCTGTGGGAACAGTAACTTGTCCGGTGAGTGACGGAGTGGAAGTAATTTCACCACACTTCAATACTATGACTGCCAGCGCGGCCTCGGCTCTGACTGCTTCTTCAGCTTGCTATTCTAGGAGATAAAAAGTAAGTTGATTGTAAAAGAACGACATTTATTTTGTTTGCATATTAGCCTTATTTAGTTGCGGTTTTTATTCTCATACCGAATACATATACCCATTCAAAGGATAAAATTTTTTTGTACAGTGCGTGTGTTGTACAATTTACAGAATCATAGTAATACAGTGTATGTAGTGCTACATTCTTCTTGTGTAGAGGTAAGTAGACTAAGGTATGGTGAAAAATTTGGTTTTGTGCCTAGGTGAATATTAGTAATGGCTATGGAGTTTATATTCCTGATTCTAAACCTAACATCTGTCGATTTTTTCAAAGCCAATCTTTCTACGCTGTAAATTCCCATCGATATTCGGGTAAACTAAGAGCTTGTGACAGTTCTAAACTTGTGCAAAACCTGTCCCGCGTCAAGCAAAACGCCAAATTTCTGTTCTTACCTTGTCCTTTTTTCTTCAACTTTCTATCAATAAAACTTACTGTAAGCACTCTTCAGTTTTAGGAAAGTATTTCTAATTGATAAAGGTGAACTTCATACTGAACTAAATAGACATTAGCTGCTATATCGCTTCTTAGACTTCGATGTTTTGGTGATCCTCGAGAAGTAGTTGTGGTTGTCGAGGACTATGGTAATTGCCCGTAGAATTCCCGGAATACCATAATTATCTGCAGCAGGATTGGTAGAACGGGCTGGGAGAATGTCTGTTTCAATATTTAAGTTAGATTAGCCTTATTTTGAATTTCACGTTTTCGATAAAGGGATCGATACGTCGTTTCGGGAGCTTAATGCACGATCTCTGCAGTGCCTGTACGTTTATCTTTTCATTTGATGTGTTAGTCACAACGCTGCTCTGGAACAAGTGCGTCATGATCCATGTGTTCGTTACGAAAAAAAAAACTTGTTACCAGAAGTAAGACACATTCATCACTAAATTTAAAAAAATGGTGACTTAGTATTAAATACTTCACGAACATTTGCTTTTCTAAGCGCCTCTCTTCATTGAGTCGTTAATCACTAGCTCCTTTCGAATAATTTCCCGAAAAACTGGATTTTGTTTGTGTAGCAAAATATTTCCTAAAGCTTACTAATAACCCGACTATTCGTCATCAAGACCCAGTTCGAATTATACCTGACAGCTCCTCAGCCGAGGACCTTGCAGAGCTGCTAGGTCTCTAAAATAAGGACCGAAAGCGGGCACGCTGCTCTGTCACCGGGTAGGTTTTTTGCATGCTATTTTATAACTCTTCGTCGACTAAAAAAATTGATGCTGCTATTTGGCTCTGATACCAGGCCGGAAATATTGATTTATTCAATCGATATATGAAAGGATATTGTTGTCATCAAATGTCTTCATGGTGTTTAATGGCTTATTTTAATTGTCCCAGGTGGTTGATTTATTATCAAGGTATTCCTATTTCCAAAAGTTAAATTTCTTTGTTATTTCAAGTTTCCTTCCTTAAATTTGTTTGTTTTGGGGGAGCAGGGGGGGNGGCACATGTTAGGTTTAACCCACAGGCACATGTTAGGTTTAACCCACAGGCACAAGTTATAGACATTCCTGCATTAAGTTATAGACATTCCGCAGTTATAGACATTCCTGCATTAATGTTACGGAAAACATTTTAAAAATTAACATTTTTTGCTTCCCTTACTTTTTAAAAGTAAAATATATTACGTTGGAAGTATCATGTATGAGTTTAGGGGCTTAGCTGCTTTCAGTCTATGAACGTGACGTGACATTTGGCTGTCTTGTGTGAGTGATGTATTGAGTGATCTGTTACCTGCTCTTTCCTAAATGATGAGACACTCAAAATTAACGAGGAATACCTTATGACGTTGTTGAGACCACTGCATTACTGTTGTGATTACTTCTTTTTGTGGCTACTGGTTATAAACAAGACATTTTATAATAATGTGACATTAATTATTGTTACGATGACGTAACAGATGAACTTTTTAAATTGCGAGACCGGTGCGATATAGTCTGAACTACTGAAGCTCTAGCAAACTTTATTACTACTACTGCTAGTGTGAGTTTAATTTTTATACTTTTTTCCCCTCCGCACCACTGTTTCCGACTGAAAAGTTGTATGCAACAACTTTTTCATACGAGAAGGAGTATTATTGTCGTGCAAGTTAAGTTCGAGTTATGAGTATTTTTTGTTTGCCACTGATCTGGTCACATTATGTGACAAGGCCAGGATCAATTTCACTTTTTCCTTTTAATAACCGATTTCTTCATTATTTTACCTATCATTTTATTTTGCTCTCTTCACAACCAGACAAGCGTTTCATATAACTCAAATAATATGGACTTTGAAAGTCCAAAAAGATGGATTTTATGATCTGTGCGAGTGGCAATTACCCAACATTAATTAAAGCTTCTCATAATCTGGGCTACCAATTTTTACTTAATTGAAAGAGTGCATTTAAATTTACTTGAATATATGTGCACATTTAATTGATTCTTACAAACTACGAAAATCACTTCCATTTGTTGAAACCAGTGGTATGACAGTAAGGACATAGTGAACTGCCTCTACTTTGGACTGTGCCGCTAGAATAAAGCAGTGGTGATCACATACATGATAACTAACTGTGTGTGTTGTGTGCAGACATGCCTGAAGACGCGTTCATCATGGAGTACGCCCTGGACTACGGCCTACTGAGGCTCTCAGGAGCAACCCGTAAGCGCCTGGGCGTCCCTGTCACGCTGG
>VCRD01002350.1:3505-21888 GCA_006783055.1 Trinorchestia longiramus | reverse complement strand
CACATGATGGAGATAAATGCCACCGCCATGGCCTCGTTCCCTGCCGCTCCTATGCTCACAGTTATTCTTGCTCTTGTTGGTCAGTGGTTCGTGAGCTCACAAATACTCTTGCTCATGTTGGTCAGGCCTCATTTTGCTCAGAGAGTAATGCTTTTGTACTAAGGTGGATCTTATGTGTGTCGTTATTAATGTTTTTTAGTCAAAATGGTGGAATATAGAATCATTCATGATACGTACGAATGAATATAATGTATTCATTTCAATACTAAGGCATATGATGCCGATTCCTATAATAAAGGGGGTGGCAAAAGTCACATGATATATTTAGAATTAATTTATGCAAAAACTACTTGAGATAGAAACTTCAGGTAAATTGCAAACGAAAGAAAGCGTTTTTGAGTTTTTATTTAAATAGGATATCATCTAAATGTCCACCATGTTGGTTTATGCACATGCGCATTCTTTTCGTAACAGAATCCATCACTTTTCTTAGCATCTCGGGAGGAATGTTGCGAATCTCTTGAGAAATGTTCTCTTTCAAATGTTCCAAAGTACGAGGCCTATTAATGTATACTTTTGACTTTATGTACCCCCATAAAAAGAAATCCAAAGGGGTCAAATCACAAGATCTTGGAGCCCAAGGAATCCCACTTCACTCACAAAAGGTTACTGTCTGGTGCGGTATGACAAATGAAAGGATTATTGGTCCCTATTTTTTTGAAAATCAGAATGGAGAAACTGCGACTGTAACTGGAGCTGCATATCGAAAATTCATTGAAGAATATTTAAGACCTCAAATTCAAGATGGGAATATGTCGTTTCAACAAGATGGTGCAACAGCCCATACAGCAAAGGATTCATTTCGACTTTTGAAGACAATTTTCCCAAATCGATTAATTTCACGTTTTGGTGATAGTCCTTGGGCTCCTAGATCTTGTGATTTGACCCCTTTGGATTTCTTTTTATGAGGGTACTTAAAGTCAAAAGTATACATTAATAGGCCTCGTACTTTCGAACATTTGAAAGAGAACATTTCTCAAGAGATTCGCAACATTCCTTCCGAGATGCTAAGAAAAGTGATGGATTCTGTTACGAAAAGAATGCGCATGTGCATCAACCAACATGGTGGACATTTAGATGATATTCTATTTAAATAAAAACTCCAAAACCCTTTCTTTCGTTTGCAATTTACCTGAAGTTTCTATCTCAAGTAGTTTTTGCATAAATTAATTCTAAATATATCATGTGACTTTTGCCACGCCTTTTATATGTATTCATCATGTAGCTATTATGTGGTGCATGTACGCATTATGCTACAGTTGAATTGTCAACACCACTTTAGTATTCAGTCTCGATACTGAAGACATTAGAATACATTTAATTAAAATACAGGATGAGTGAAAAATTCTTTTTTCACAATGACAAAATAATTTAGTTATCAAGATACTTTGAGCGTTTAGTATGGAAAAATAATCAATCGTTATTAGAGAAATGAAGAATAAAGCAAGCTAGTCCTTTGAACACTGTATGATCAGTCATAGCTTGACTTTATGCGGTATATATACGGGGTGGCCCGTAAGTTACTCTTTAAAAACGCTATAACAATAAAACTAGGAATGATAGAGAGATGAAGTTACTTTTATATTGGAGAGGAGACTTTAAAGTTTTTCGTGTGTATCTATAATTATTTTTCATATAAAATTCAAACAAATCAAAAGCTTCATCCAACAGACCACCAAACGCTGCTTTGTAAATAATTTAATCATGACTGATGAAGCTCATTTTCATCTCAATGGTTATGTTAATAAGCAAAACTGCAGATTCTGGGCCGCTGAGAATCTCGTGCAAGTTTATGAATATCCACTTTACACTGCTAAAGTAACAGTGTGGTCTGGTATCACGTTGTCGCGAATAATTGGGCTATATTTTTCAATATTCGCCCAGTTCTCTTATTTCAGGCAACAAATAGTTACTGCATTACCATTGATATCCTCAAGAAATATGGTCCGATTTGGGTTGTGGAGATTAAAGTCTTCTGGTTCCTTATTGTCATATTCCATTGCTACACAATAGCTGCAATTTAGTGCTGCTCTGCGGTGAGCCGTTCTGGTTAGGTGATGCGTTTTTTGAAGCGTTGGGGAATTCATCATACATTTGTAAGTTTATAATTTTGCACATTAGATACGAACTTGAAGCACTGAAATTTTTCCTGGTTGTCTTGTCAAAGCACTAGGACTGGAGTCCATGCATAAGTTCTATTTTATTACCAAAAAATATTGCAACTAACAACGTACCTTATTAATTTCTAACATGAATTTTAAATATGTGCAGGCATGGAGGCGATCATGTCCGAGTTCTTTAAGGACACAACGACTGCTTTCTACATCATCGTAATGGTGTGGGTGTGTGACCAGTATGAGACCTTGTGTTGTACGCAGCCCATCACACGCAAACACTGGCTCCGTTTCTTCTACCTCTACCACTTTGCCTTCTACGCCTACCACTACAGGTTTAATGGACAGGTAATAACTGGTGTAGTAGTGAATATCACGTATCCAAGATACACATTAGTCAGTTCATCAAAACTGGACAGTTTTGAGGTACATTATTTGGGCGCAGGCAGAACACGGTAAACTGTAGACGTCGTCAAGTCCTGATTCTCACGGTGCTTTGTACTTCACGCCCCTCCATATATGCTGCGTGTACAACACGTGCTCGTAAGGCGATGTTATTCGGTATGAAGTTATTGTGTACACTTGTGCGTCAGACTAGAGTTCTGCAAGTACAGTTGCTGTGTATCTTACGCATGCGCATAAGATTCTTGAATTCTGTGTACTTACTGTAGTGCACTGCGCACGCACAGGACACAGTGCTACACTATATAGAAGAGCAATCTTCCCTGTCAGAATAAAGAATTGCAAAATAGATTCCTAGTTATTTGTGTCTGTCTCCCTCAAAAACTTTTAACAGTAAGAGAGCCACACTCAATATGCATAGCGCTTTGAAACTCTCGGATGTTCTAAGACTAAAGCACGGCCCTGTAGTATTTTGCTTTATTTCAATTGTTTCTCCATTAAGTAGTTTTTTGGTTCAAGTGTTAGATAAAATTACTTTTGTTCCAGTATATTAATGTGGGTTTAGTCACAGTAAGGATATGTTGCTACGTTGAGAAGTCTGAATAATTCGTAAACGTAATTTTCATATAACTCATCTTTGCCTAGTAATATCTGACGCCATTTAGCTTTGCAAGTGTGGCACTACATGTTCAGCAGAAAAGTATATTTCTTGACACATCCCATATTCCCATTGTTGTCACCACAATCATGTTATTTTGTAATGCAAATACGTCCATTGATCACTGCATGACAATACAGCATACCACTGCATGCTTGTCCTCTTTCAAGGAAGAGGTGACTGAAGACGTCCCTAATTCCACTCGCTCACCCCGCCACCTAACCCTCAGTTATCAGTCATAGATAATGAATCAACTTTGTTTCAATACAATACACAGTACATGGGATTGAGTTTTCAATTTTTAATGCTAATATATTATAGATATGTAGTACCGCTAAATTTTCGTTGCAAATGTCGTGGAAAAATTGTCGGTGGCAAGTCTAGTATTGACTGTGTTGATGCAGACTTTGTTTTAATATTTGTTCTTTCTTCCTGCTCAGTATTCCTGGCTGGCCCTCATGACCTCGTGGTTCTTCTTGCAGGTGAGTGGCCTGAGTTCAGTGTTGTTATAGTAAGACACAGAAACTCGTGAAACTTGGTTGTGTAATTCAGGCAACGATTGTCGACAATAAAAAGTTACTTTTCGAGTAAATTTGATCTGATATTGTATTCATGCATCATGAGTTGTATGTAATCTGTATTTGGTACGATGCATCTCATTTTTGGCTAATTGCTCTCCAATTCCCCGCTATTTATTCACTTTATCGTATTCGTACTTTGTACGTGCAGAGATCTTCAACTGCAGTAAAATTGTAATTTAAAATTTCTTTGGCTTTTGAATGGAAATGTAAAAGGTTTGTCCCTACGAAATTTTTCGAGTTTTTTGATCCCTTTTTCAGAATCTCATGAAACTTTGTATATAACTCAGGCAACTATTGTAGACAAAACGTAACTTTGCTAGAGTTATTTGATTGGGCACTATGACTGTACCTGGCGACAGTCAAATGAAATGTATTTGTAATTAATTATTAGGTGGCCCAAAAACCAACAATATCTTCCAGTAATGACGAGTGAGCTTAGAGTGTGATGTACCATGTATCTGTACATGCTTGGTAAATGAAGCGGATATAATCATAGGTCACGTTGTGTTGTAGATTGCTATTTTCATTTCCCGTTTGTCGCGTTAGTTAAGTAGAAATTTAGGAAAAGAAAACTCGACTGAAACCTTTTCTACTTAAAATACCTCGCTAGCATCTTTACTTTATTTAATGCAAACGTCATTTATTCATTGGTTTCAACTTAGTTGTAAGTCAGTTGTGCGTCGATCTTTGCCTGAACAATTCTAGCTTCATTTTATGCTTGGCTTATAATTGAGTAATACTGTCATTTACGTATGAATTAACTGGAGTTGATCGTGCAGCACTCTATGCTGTACTTCTACCACCACTACGAGATGCCAGCCATGCTCCGCTCAAGACCTCGTCTGCAGGCCGTCAACATTGTGATGAGGAGGCCTGCTGGAGATCCGGCTCCTGGTCCCGGCTCTACCGGGAACAGTACCGGTACTGCTGAAAGTAGTGCCGGTACCGCTGAAAGTAGTGCCGGTACTGATGGAAGTAGTGCCGGTACTGCTGGAAGCAGTGCCGGTACCGCTGGAAGCAGTGCCGGTACCGCTGGAAGCAGTGCCGGTACCGCCGAGAGCAGTGCCGGTACCGCCGAGAGCAGTACCAGTACACCGTCCAGGAACAGCACCACGTCAGGAAACAGCCTTGCAACTCCTGGTTCGTCTGGATACAACACCGAGATACCTGCAAGCAGTCAAGCAACGTTCACCACTTTTGGAAATGGTATCTGTGTATCTACGAGCAATACCGTGCCATCCGGTACACCTGGATCCAGTACAGTGACACCTGGTGTATCTGCCAACAGTAACACCGCTACTCCAGTAGAGCGTGTGGTTCGTTCAGTCATGTACCGTGCACCTGACCACAAAACCACTTCTATGTCCGCTGATCCTGTGGAAAATGAAGCGTCGCCAATCAGCACTACCTTATTGAGCTCATCCAAACCAGTTGTGGAATCTGGCACTACAGTTCCTTCTGAACCTCCTTCACAAAACTTTGGTCCGTTTACTGTGCCTACTCCCGTTGCTGATAAAACTAACATTTACAAATCTGAAGGCATAAATTCAGATGCCAGATCTACATATCTCAGTAATGGAACGATTCTCCGCAAACCTGATGCCAGTTGTACAGCTCCTAGTCTCAAGTCCATGACACCAGACTCACTAGGTCGAGATCGAGACAAACCCAAAGGCCAAGACTTTTATTCAAGTTCTGCCGAGATTGGTGCTGCCACCCGCCCATCTGCGGTCACCCCCTTGATATCTCCTGGACAACCGCGTGAGAGCGTGTGTGATGGAGCAGCCCTGCCCACTGATGGAAGGGGTTCACCACACAAAGAGTGTTACTTTGTACTTGACTCTTTTGTTCAAGCTGCTGTTACTGGCAACGGTACGTGTTCATCTGAAGAGAGAGTTTCATCATCAAACGGCGTCACCTCTGCCACGCCTGCGTGCTCCCTCCCTAAAAGTGATGCAATGTTACTCCCATGCATTGAACCGATTCCTACTGTCAGTCCAGCTACAGCTGTGGGAACAGCAACTTGTCCGGTGAGTGACGGAGTGGAAGTAATTTCACCACACTTCAATACTATGACTGCCAGCGCGGCCTCGGCTCTGACTGCTTCTTCAGCTTGCTATTCTAGGAGATAAAAAGTAAGTCGATTGTAAAAGAACCACATTTATTTTGTTTGCATATTAGCCTTATTTAGTTGCGGTTTTTATTCTCATACCGAATACATATACCCATTCAAAGGATAAAAAATTTTTTGTACAGTGCGTGTATTGTATAATTTACAGAATCATAGTAATACAGTGTATGTAGTGCTACATTCTTCTTGTGTAGAGGTAAGTAGACTAAGGTATGGTGCAAAATTTGGTTTTGTGCCTAGGTGAATATTAGTGATGGCTATGGAGTTTATATTCCTGATTCTAAACCTAACATCTGTCGATTTTTTCAAAGCCAGTCTTTCTATGTTCGGGTAAACTACGAACTGGTGACAGTTCTAAACTTGTGCAGAACCTGTCCCGCGTCAAGCAAAACGCAAAATTTCTGTTCTTACTTCCTTTCTGTTCTTACTTCCTTTCTTACTTCTTTTCTGTTTCCTTCCTTTTTTCTTCAACTTTCTATCAATGAAACTTACTGTAAGCACTCTTCAGTTTTAGAAAAGCATTTCTAATTGATAAAGGTGAACTTCATACTGAACTAAATAGACATTAGCTGCTATATCGCTTCTTAGACTTCGATGTTTTGGTGATCCTCGGGAAGTAGTCATGGTTGTCGAGGACTATGGCAATTGCCCGTAGAATTCCCGGAATACCATAATTATCTGCAGCAGAATTGGTAGAACGGGCTGGGAGAATGTCTGCTTCAATATTTAAGTTAGATTAGCCTTATTTTGAATTTCACGTTTTCGATAAAGGGATCGATACGTCGTTTCGGGAGCTTAATGCACGATCTCTGCAGTGCCTGTACGTTTCTCTTTTCATTTGATGTGTTAGTCACAACGCTGCTCTGGAACAGGTGCGTCATGATCCATGTGTTAGTTACGAAAAAACTTATTACCAGAAGTAAGACACATTCAGCACTAAATTTAAAAAAAAAGTGACTTAAGATTAAATACTTCACGAACATTTGCTTTTCTAAGCGCCTCTCTTCATTGAGTCGTAAAGCAACAGCTCCTTTCGAATAATTTCCCGAAAAACTTGATTTTGTTTGTGCAGCAAAATATTTCCTAAAGCTTACTAATAACCCGACTATTCGTCATCAAGACCCAGTTCGAATTATACCAGACAGTTCCTCAGCCCCGAGAACCTTGCAGAGCTGCTAGGTCTCTAAGATAAGGACCGAAAGCGGGCACGCTGCTCTGTCACTGGGTAGGTTTTTGCATGCTATTTTATAACTCTTCGTCGACTAAAAAAAATTGATGCTTGTATTTGGCTCTGATACCAGGTCGGAAATATTAATTTATTCAATCGATATATGAAAGGATATTGTTGTCATCAAATGTCTCCATGGTGTTTAATGGCTTATTTTAATTGTCACAGGTGGTTGATTTATTATCAAGGTATTCCTATTTCCAAAAGTTAAATTTCTTTGTTATTTCAAGTTTTCTTCCTTAAATTTGTTTGTTTTGGGGGAGCATGGGGGGGGGGCTTTATTGGTTCAAATTTTATTAAAGTGAAGTAGATGCTGTGCTTTCCTGTTACTATAACTCGTCGAATTGAAATGAAATTATTTCCAGGGTCGTAGCTGTACAGGGCAATATCACGTGAATGGGGTTACGATCCTATGGTTTAGCGCGGCATGCAACGCTTCTCAGAGGTAACAAGGACCACAGTCTTGGCATATCCGTCCATGTGCCAGTTATGTGGGCTACTTTATTGTTTGGCAGCTTATGTTCCCTCCCCTTTCATTTCTGTCCTCGCAAAAGTAGAATTTTTTTCATCAGTCTCCTAGCAAGTCTTGTGACACTTAGGTTGAACTTTTAAGTCACCGAAACATTTAGGATTTTCCGTCACTTACATGTGTAATAATTGTTTTGCAGGTTGTAGCTGCCTGATATATGAAGCTTGTACAGGGTGGCCCCTGAGTCACTGACCCTTTTAAAGACGCTACAACTAAAACTAGTTAAAAAGGACAAGTAATTGCTGTTGGTAGTATAGATACGCAAAAAAAACTTAAAATCCCCTTTTCTATGTTCAAATAACTTCATCGCCCTATCATTTCTAGTCGTACAGTTAAAGCGTTTCTAATAGTGGCAGTAGCTTACGGGTCACCCTGTAGTTAAACCAAACTCCATGTGCGACTTAGATTAATTTGGAGAGAAAACGCATAATATTTGTATGGTTTTATTATGGTAAAATTTGCTATGGAATTTCACCTAACTGCAGTTAAAAGTCGCCCGATAATGCAGTCGCTTGCAAATTCGGGACATTAACATTGAATAGAATGATAAGCTATAATACGAACCCATCGCTGTATAGGAAACTTACTGCAAAGCTCGCTGACGTGTAAGCAACGAGTGATGTTAACAAACCAGAAGTGCAATAGAAGTGTTCTACGAAATTGGAACGTGAACATGGTAAGACTTACAATTATTTCCTTTATCCTCCATCCATGCACGTACGCAATAAATGTTCGTTAAAAACGACCGATTATTTGCCTAAAAAGGATCGTCATCGGTGTCGCTCTTGTGGCACCCGCTGGTTCCGCAAACCTGCAAAATTAAATTAATTAATTTGGTTACTTATCAAGACGAGTCAACTAACAGGTTTGGATGGAGGAAACGTCATAATAGCGTCAAGACAGATGCGAGTTTGATAAGATTGGAAGACTATGAGCTTATTTAAGATGTGAATGATGCATTCGGGTCGCACTGGAAATTTGTTACTCCAGGTCTATTATGTTCCCTCTATTCTTCCTCCTGAAAGTCCAGTGCCACTGGTAACCAAGTAATAATTATCAGGCCTACCCGTAAAATTTACACGCGACACTCGTCTTCCTCAAGGGAAAGACGTTTGACTGGTCAATTCATTCATATCTGTACATGGAAAAATTTTGCAATATATGGGACACAAATTTTTTATTAGTACATATGCGTAATACAGTTCGGTAACTACATCGGTCTCGATACTCTTTAACGAATTAACAGCTACGTAATGTTATTTAATCATGTCTTGACTTGAGTCGTGTCTTACAATAAGTCACCTCAAATATGATAGTAAGTGATGATACAACTTAAGTCATTCCTAAGCTAACAACCACGAGAAGAAAGTTAAGAAATGACCAATATTTACTGTAGTTATCCAAATACCGTTCAATTTATAGCAGATTAAATTTGCTATTGCAAACACCGTTGTTGGCTGCTCCCTTTTTATCTGGAGTTTTCATCGTATTGGCGTCACGCATACGTGTATGCCAGTGAATTCCTGCATCCCCGTGAGCACTCAACTGATCTTCAAAAGCTAGTCTGCGAATTGTTTAACAAAAATTTTAAGAACCCTAACCGGTTACTGTTTTATTTTAAATAATGTTAGTGATCATGAAGTCATTACAGACTAGATGATTTGTGATTATTAAGCCGAAAAGGAAGCTTTAAGCAAGGTTATCTCACCTACCATCAAGTATAGAGACCGGAACGATAAATAAGGAAGATAGACTACGTCTTTGCATTATCTGTCCCAGCAGCTCATATAAATTGTCTTTGAATCAGAACTTCAACAACTTGAGTAAAGTGTTGACTCACCGCGAGGTTGGAACCGGTGCAGCCGTTCAGAGCACAGAGATCCCAGTCATTACGGAAAAGAGGCGAGCTAATGCCATTCCATATGTCTGTGCTGCTGTCAGTCATCCAGGCGCTGCTGTTGTCCAGCTCGACCAGGTTTAGCCAGGTGTCCATGTGCTGGTCTACGTCATCTGAAATGATAAGCTTGTACAGCTTAAATTATAAAAGAAAGTCGACTGAAATCGAAAAAGTAAGTCGGGCTAACTAGAAATGGAACATACTTTCAAGAATAACAAGAGCAAAACCTATGAGGTGATGACGTTTCCGTCGAGAAAAAGTAGATTTGATGTAAAATGCATCCACGTACATCATTTTGTTCAAGGTTTTTTGCAATTCCTGCTTCATAGCACTGCAAGCTGGAGAGGTGCCCTTATCCAAGCTGAGTGGATGGCCGCGCGTGCCAGTTCTATCTCACTGTAGTAATTTATGAACGTAAGTTATACCCACCACCTGGTTTTACGTGACATAAAAGTTAACTTTTTAACAAAAACAATAACACGCGTACGAAATCATCTACATGTGTAATAGATAATGTATCAATGAATATAAAAGTATCTTTATCTACGCGTATCCGTCCCATTACTTCCTATAAAAAATTATATAATTATATTATATATAAATATAAAATCCCATTACTTCCTAAAGAAAATCTATCTAACTGAAATGAAAACGAGAATACCTGTATTATAAACATTGAATTGTGGATACCAAAGGCGCCGGATATCTATAAAATAACGTAATTTTTTTCCGTTATTAGCCTTCTCTTCTACACTGCCATGTTATCGGTAGATAAGATGCAGAATGGAAGTTCTGTATATATTCATGAAAAATATTGTTAAAATACAATAATTCGTGGTCAATCCTTAATCCTTTCAGTCCCCTGGTCCAATGTATTGGACCCCCTTTAAAATGCAAAAATAATTTCACTTCGAGTCATGATGGCCACGCAATTGGACATGCAATTTTGAACAAATTAAAATTTCGATTTTTTTGCTTTATCTTAGTCCATGTGGTTTGTTTATGAAAATGAATAAAGGAATAAAATTTTTCATTGAAAATCATTGCAATTTTAGGCCGTAACTGGAGGAGTTAATACATTTGTCGTTATAGTATTTTCAAATTAGTCAAACCTAATGAAACTAAGAACGCCATTATGGATCGAAAATTTTTTTATTTTACCACTGTTAAACCGTGCAATTTCAACGGGAACTCTAATGAGTTTCCTAATGCACTTCTAATCAGTTTTCGTGTAAATAAATGAAAATTTTTAATGTGATTTTTGAAAAACTTAAGTCTATATACACATTTTTCCACAAAAATTCGAAATTGCACGAGGCTCTATGAAACTCCGTCTATATGCAAATATTCGTGCGTATATCACGAAAAACGCATCAGTTTTTGCACAAACCTCAGGTAAATTGAAAAATGTGCTGCAAATAGTCTAAAAGTGAAATCTCTGTCCTTGTGCATTGCCTAATGCAATTTTTTGTAATTTGAAAAAACTTAAGGCTATAGCCTCATGATACCTTTTTTACTAAAATTCAAAATTGCACGAAAATATGAAACTCTGTGTATGAACTTCTATAATACACAGTGTATGACCATCTCTTTCTCTGTGGCACTCAATGAATACTAACACCAGTGCACATGAATGAATCACTTACCAGGGTTGCGATAGTCCTGATAGTAACAGCAGGTGCCAGTACCGCCATCATCGTGGTAGAAGCCATGGCTAGCTTTACCCACATAAGCGATAGGATGCGTCTCCTCTAGAATTTCATAGTTGCCGGTGATGCGCGTGTACCAACCATTCTTCTGGCTGAATCTTACCTCGTGCAACCGCTCATCCAATGTGTAGTCACGAATCTGAAAAAGACGCGAGATTTTAAGTATTCAAATTACGCTACATTACACACCACACTGATATCTAGCAACTCAAGTTAATTAAGAAGATGATCAGAAAATATTTTGGCTAGATGTGGGTCGGCATATGGTAGAGAATTTTCATGTAACTTCTATAAAAATGTGGTAGTATCACTAAAAAATAAGGTAAATTCCTCATTAACTATGAGTAAAATTGATTTGGTGAAATATTTCAAATAAAGGCGTCACAATGGCGTTTCATCTGCAGCAACGTGAACACAAACGCAATGAGAACTGTACGAATCGAATAGACAAACATACCGGGCACGCCACGTTCGAAATTGCAGGCAGTTTACGTAAAATAAGCCAATAAGAAAAAAAGAAGCGAATCTGACGAACAAAAACCACAACAAAGTTTCCTACTGACTCTGTGATAAGCGCCCAGGTACATCAAGACCTCCATCACCAGCTTGGTCGACTGGTGAGCGAATCTGCTTGCGAGCGGAAAGACCCGGGTTCGAATCCCGCTGCCGACATCGTTGACGCGGCTAGAAATACGGCATGGGACTTGGGTAAACAACCAAATAATTATCGAAGTAATTATCCGACCCAAGAATGGGCCAGAAGGTTCGTTCTTATAGCCTCATTCTATTCTATTCTAGTCAATGACTCGGAACACACGTCTAAGAGCGCTACATACATGTCACGAAAAGAACGTTGCTGCATGAAAATCATTCATCGCTATCTTCTGCAGCTTCCTAACCCTCGCTGGTGAAGCGTGGAGTACTACGCTGTAACTTAACGATGAGCAGCAGTTGATTCATAGAATATTTGTTAAACTAAAATACATGCACTCGTAGGTACGCCCCATTCAGCTCCTTAATATTTCACGTTTGTGAAACCTACATTTAGAAGAGATATTGTACCTTTAATTTAGTGCCACAGAAGGATATGTGTTCAATATCGTGACTACAAACACAGCCAGCTTTAAGCTCATCCTTGGCAGTGCAGAGTGAGGTCACAAACGATTTTCTGTGTCTAATGCATTCTAATACACACATGTAGACCAGCTGCCTCTGAAGAACTCGAGTAGCTCACCTTGATCACGAGGCTCTCAAACCAAGCATCGCGTTCGCCACTACAGCAGTCACAGTCGTGATTGTAGCCATAGAAACTCCAGTATGCTGCAAAAAATATACAAATAATTACTTGCCTTCACCAATGATGGACGTTTGGAAAGTAAAGTTGTATGTATCTAACATTTGAAATATCTAAAAGAATATAAGCCTTCTCATCAAAGTAATTTCACAATGAAACTCCTGCGTAATGAGCTACCAGTTAAAACTGCTACTCTAATAATTATTCTATTTAAATCTTTCATCACAAAAACAAAATAGCAACCATACTTTAAATATTATATAGCAGGTTGTGAAAAATATCTTCGAAAACATTTCGATATTTAGAAATGTTGAAATGCTAACTATATTCGTAGAAAGACTGCGACGAATGTACATGCAAGATATAGAACTTTTCATGCATCAATCCAAGATGCCTAGATACATGTAAATTCAAATATTGAAATTTAGTTGAAGTGCAGGTACATTTTTAGTAGAAAATTTGCAAAACAGACAATGTTTTTATGTTAAATTCTTCGTCACTGGAGTCATGCTATCCGCAAATGCTTTTTTTTCAAGAGGACGTTTCGAAGGTATGAATAATAACCTTGGGTAATATTTGTATAGACGACAGCAGGCAAGAAAGCCAAATAAATAAACAGGTAAAGATTCGCACTTCTTGACGAGGAAAACACGTATTTTAAAAATAAGGATTCGCTATGCATGCGAGATGAATACTAGGATAAAGAATCCCTAGTAAACGTGAGATTAACGAAGGATTCGAGTCAATTATTTACATCCGTCATATTAATTTCTTCATGGTAAAACCAAAACGAACAAAACAATTTAACGCCCACTTGAATGCTTTCTAGTTCACCGTACACCTCAAAAATGGCAAGATTCGTACCGATATGCAGGTGGTAACCGCACACGGCAGCGTGCCAGTACGTAGGTATGCTACCGCTGGCAACGCTCTCGTAGTCCATGTTGCATCTGCGGTCCCAGTCGTCTGAGGCTCTAGCATTGTAATAGTCTTCGGCAGACTCGGGGAAACAGCGGTCGCCCGAACCTTCCTAGAGGAATATGTATACTTTAATTATAATATTAAAAGCTGAGCATTTTATCTGTACAAGAAAACGTAGGCATTCAAAAGAAACCGGACGCCACCCATGATCTCTACAATAGTTTCTAAGTAAGACGATTGAATTCTCATTTTAAATATCCAACTATTTTAATCATCTAATTGTACATAAAGATCATTTTTAAAATTGCACAAATTTATTTATTCGACAATTTAAATGTTAATTCTACTTCATCAAGTTCCAAGATCCACTTGTTTCTATACTTCAACATAAATTTGAGGTCAAATGAAACTACCCGTGTCAATACAGTTGTAAACGTTCGTCTAGTTTTCTAAAAAATAAACATGGTTTATTCCAGTAAATATCAGCACCAACGAATTATTATACTTCTAGTTTAACACACCAACAAATAGTGAACGCATTACACCTAACTATAAAGCTTTTATAACAAGAAGAACGAGAAGCAACACACATCTGGCACGGCAAACTTCATCTTCGAGACTAGCATTTTTACATACAAAACCTCCGAAGAAACACACTGACAGCACAGTGGTCTATCCTACACTCTCCTTATTGGTAGGTAGTACTGAAAGTTAGCTCAGGTTACACATAAGCATGAAACTCCAAGTCTGTAGTTCAGGACTCACTGTCTGATCGAAGCGGAGACGCGGTGCGTACTTTGCAGCAAACTCATCAAATTGTCCCAGACCTGTCGGTGCGTCCACCAGTGATTCATGCCGAACAGACCAGTTTATTAAATGAAACAAATAGAATACATTTAATAAGGAGACATTTTATCACGAAGATTCGTAAAGTCTTTCTACAGGGTGTCTCAAAAAAATGTACTCACCCTTTAACCGTTGCTAGCATGGTCTTCTTTGTGTTGCAGGTGTGAGGTTCGAACCTTTGCGAACACGATTCTTTAATCACATTTAATCATGTTCGCAAAGGTTCGAACCTCACACCTGCAACACAAAGAAGACAGCATGTTAGCAACGGTTAAAGGGTGAGTACATTTTTTTGAGACACCCTGTATACACTTCCGTAAAATATTTACGAACATTCCATTATTACGCACAATAATTTTATAGTTTTCGTTTTTTTTCATTTCAAATGAGAGAAGTATCCAGGTATCAGGTCACTTGTAAAACAAGTTTCTAGCTATAGCAAGCCATCAAGACAGAACAAATTAATGGATTCAACAACCCATTCATTCAATACATACATAAAATAATACAGTATTCCGTATACCTACAGAATTTAATTGATTCGAGACGTAAATGTGCTACATACAGGTAAAAAGTTATAACCTGAACTTGAAACAAGCAAGAATTTACAGAGCTCATCGGGAGCAGAATTAGGATTTTACTCAAAAAACTGAAGTAGTTGTTGGGTCTCATCGCTGTGTCACAGCACGAAGCTAAAGCCCTGAGGATGACGTGTATGGAGGGAGAAATATATAATTTCTTTTACGACAATCTATTTTTCTGTGTCCTTTCTAAAGGGAAATCCCCAGCATAAAACGTATACCAACGTTCATGTTAATATGGTTTACCAACAACGCATAAGTTTCATGTAATTTGCACTCACCGTCTCGTGACATCAACACCACCAAAGTTGCAACGAGAGGAAGAGACGCAAGTCGCCTCATGCTAAGCAGCTCAACCAGCATCCATGCAACAAAAAAAAACAGCCAATGAGACGCAATGGATTGCTGAACTTCTTGATAACTGTCATACACGACAAATAGCTTAGCCTCAACACCATATCATCAATAATTGAAAGACAATTATATCTATAAATAGTTTTCGAGGTATTTTGATGCATTCCCCAAAAAATTCCAATAAATTGTGCTCAATTGCTGTCAACATTACTAGTATCTCATTAAAACTAAGCATGGTTTCAGGAACTCTAAGATATGGAAAGAAAACTCAATTGTATTTCTAGCTTATTCACACATACCTTTTATTCCAACGCAACAATTCCTCTTCAAAGCTGTCTCTTACTAAAGTGCAAGAAGCCTAGTGATGTTGCTGCAATGATAGGATTTATCAGGTGTACAGCGTTATCGAACAGCTTGCTCGTTCCCACGACCGACTCAGGTAATCAAGTAAGCGACTCAACACCCGACTTTCCATCAAATTGGTTTTCGCGGTATGAATTCTAAGGGAGCAGCTTCATAAATAGCACATGAATAAACCTGCACTGGTAGCGCAAATGACTAAAATACAGTGATGCGTGCAAGTAACTAGAGATAAAATAAAAATTCCGTTTTAATATAACCCTTACAGGCTCTCCATTGCAACTTCTGGTACTTCTGGCGCTCTGGTAGAGGCAGCACTGGGGGCCATGCACCCAAATCACACGGGACCAAAAAGAGAAATCGTGACCGAGTTGTTTTCAAGTCTTATCCTAAAGCTCAGATTGATACCCATTTAACTAAAAATAGAATTCCTGAAGAAGGGATCAATAAATTCTCAAGATTTAGACTTGGAATAATTTACTGAAAAATTTCAAGGATACTTTACACATTTCCGCTCTTCTGAAGACCTCCAGTGGGCACAACGCATTGACTCAGTTCTCTGAAACAGAAAAAGTTTATAAGGGTAAGGATATGAGAACAAATCATCACCTGTACAAAAAGCATGTTTTTTCCCTCGCATAACATATTGAGATAAAGTACTCTAATTCGAGCGCAAATCAAAACGAAGGCGATGCAATTATATCACGAATGAAGCCCACACATTTCTGGCACGGCAAACTTCAACTTCTAGACTTCATGGTCTTCAAATTTCACTTTAAATTGTAAAACATCAAACCGTAAGCGAACATCAATTATTTGACGTATTTCAAAACTTTCACTCAAACTAGTCAAAATTTAACGTTGCTGAGCAAGCGCATTGGCACAGTGGAGATGCCACAGAGCATCACGCAGTAATGGCAGCGGTATCAGTCTTGATAGACAACTAATATTTCCACACTTTAATTGTTTGAAGGACCTGGTCGGAAACACGCTTTGTAATTTGATGAGTGGTGAACAAACTAGACTGATAATTATCAAGAAACAAATTAAGGAAACCTGACCTAATTAAACATTCCTCTAACAAAAATATTTGCAAGAAAAAATGAAATATAGAAACGGATAAAGCTGTCTGAACTTTAAAATCCATGGCTGACTTGAACAAAACATGTTAGTAAACGCACTCGAAATTTTCAAACTCAGTTACTTCAAAGCAAGTAAGCTTGTCTCACTGAAACACGTCATGCAGAGCAGACACGTCATGACTTGCGTAATAAGGCCGTACACGGCACACCACTCAACCACCCACACCGTCTATAACACCACACCATTATTTTCATGAATAGCTTCCACCAGCTGACCCTGAAATTACGTATTTCCTCTACACTCAGTCGTCTATTAAATGCACTTCTCGTACACCAATAAACAACACAAGCATCATGACTATCGTCCTTCAGCAAAGCAGAAGTTCAAGCAACTTCTCTGTGTTTAGTCGACACACTTTACTGTCAACACTCCTTACAGAACACTAGTAAACACCTTATATTTGACTGATACTTATATTTGCCTCCTCTGTCATGCCTCCTTTGCTACTTGTTTAGTCACGAGTTAGGTAATGGAATAAAACAACATTGCTGTGCAATAACCTGGGTCTGATCTGCAAGACTAGTTGAATTCCTGTACAACAAATTTCTTGCCATATCATGGCCAGGAGAATCACAATAAATGCACATATGCATACTCCAATTCTCTATTACAGAATTTATTGGCAAAAGTTACAGAATAACTTTATGCCTGAATAAGGTAATAATTCAACAGCTGTTGTCTGATGTGATAGGAGTCACATTACCTGTTCCAAGATTCAAGGAACTACTAAAGGCCCACGAGAAAACAAATTTCATGCCAGATTGCTGGAAAAATATGAAGCAGTACACATCCTAACTCTCACACACATTTTCATTTATACAAATAATGAATGGAACATTTGCTGCCATAAGCCAAGAAGATTTGAATGAGTTTGAAAATATTCAAAAATTGAAAAGAAAATATTGAGTCGAATTATCCACCTATATAATTGACTATGTATCTCCATCTCTCTCTCTCTCTCTCTCTGTATGTGTGCGTGTCCCATTACTTCTCATCTATTACTGAAGAAAAAATTATTGAACTGAAATCAGAACGGGTATGCATGTATTATAAGCATTGTATTATGGATACCAAAGACACCGGATCACTATAAAACACGCCATTTGTTCCGTATTTAACTTTCTTCTCTAACATGGTCAGGTTATTGTTGGGTAAGATACAAAAAAGTTCTGTATATATTCAAGAAAAATATTCTGATTCTGATGGTGCGACAGGTAAAACTGAAAAATGTATTTCATAGAGCTCTAATTTTCTCACTCTTGAATCGAAGAATTTTAACGGGTACTATTTGGGCCACGTTATCGTTAGACAAGATGCACAATGGAAGTCCTGTATGTATTAATGAAAAGTATTCATTTACAACAATTTGTTGTAAATCTTTGTCAATCAATGCAAATCTTCAAACTGAATTGTGGAATTTCTGGAGGACCTGGCTAGTGATTTAATAGTTTCCAAAAAACTAACCCTTTGAAGATGGTGACAGATAACATAGCATAAAATTAAGGACTTAACAAGCAGAGTCAGATCACCCATCTTAGCAAATAAAGAAGCCACTGCAAATCAATGGGATTGAAA
>VCRD01002349.1:43363-58605 GCA_006783055.1 Trinorchestia longiramus | reverse complement strand
ATATATATATATATATATATATATATATATATATATATTAATTATTAAAATATATATAAATTTTCAATCTAGCTAAATAGCATATCCTCGAAAAATCCAATACTGGGAAAAATATTCTTATTGACATTCATCAGCATTATATTTGATTTCCAAAAGGGAGACATTCCTCAGTGTAAAATGCTTTGAAACACGGTGTTATGCACAATGGGATCTTGCAGATGTCGCAGCTGCCGATAGTTTTTAACCTTCTTTCAAAGAGAACAGTAGCGGCATCTTCTCTGCTTTTTTGTCTCATTTCCGTCTTCATTCAGATTTACAGTCGGGAAATTTCTCCCTGATAACTGCGAGGGGCAACAATCCAAAGTAACAACACTTGGTGTACACTTCCAATAGACATCATTTGATGTTTTAGAGAAGTTTATTTATAAGTTGTAGGTTGAATAAGAGGAATTTGATATGGTCACCATTCTTTTTATACATGGAATGACAGTTTTGTATGCATATTTCAAAAAGTCTGAAAACAATCTTCTTGCAGTACTTTTTCTCTCCTTTCCTGACGAGTGAAGTGCTTGATGTGATTTGATCCATCAGATCCACTCCAGCCATATGTTTCTGTTTATAGCTGATACAAACTATCTGCTTTATAGTTTCTTTTCCAGCTACAGTTATTTCTTTCATGATATGGTCATAAATAACACTCAACATATATGTCTTTTTTGTCCTTACATTTTATATGTATCATTTTTCCTTTAAATTGCTGTACTGTCTCTCCTTTCTTCAACTTCTTGTTGCAAACTACATGAGACAGATTTTTCCAGTAACATCGTATTGTACCAACAGCATCAGTACTGTTTTTCAGCAATATAGCGTACAGCTCTTGTGAAGCATAATAACTGTCGGTCTTAAGACAGTACCCTTGGTCCAGCAGAGGCCCTAATAAATGCAAAAAATAAGTTGAAAGGCTTTGTTATGTTGTCAGCTACATTCTTTGTTGTAATAAATTAGTTGGCTTATTTCCCAGTGTTTATCATCATATTCCAAACATAGCCCGTTACGGATTCGGCAAGTATAAATGATTCTATTCCGAATTTTGCTCTTTTGAGGTATGTATCTTTTACATCTTAGCCTTCTTTTCCAGAGCAAGAGAGATTCATCAAAGCTAAGGTTTTATTTCTTGAATGTAATTTGACTTGAACTTGGACACAAATAAATCTAGCAGTTTTCTTATCTTATACAATGGATCATTGTTCTTCTCCAAAGCTGAGAAGTGGGTTTGCCGAATGGTAATCATCTATATTTGGTAAACTTAGTATTCCTTGAAGCAATATAAAGGCAATTACAGTACGAATTTTTTCCAGCATTTGTATCATTCCACAATAGATCACGGCTTTTTCTTGTTAATTTACCTGCCAGTAGTTTTTAATTTAAAAATTTTGCAGCATATTTGCCATTTTTCTGCTATAAATTGAATTGTTTCTCCACCGATGAATGACTCAAATATTTCATATGGGTTTGTATAATCTTCAACGTGAATTTTAACATCGAAACTACCAATGAAATCAAAAGCATTTTTAATACTATGAAAAGTGTCACACCGTAAATCGTGTTGATTCTCATGAACTTCAACATTTTCATCGTGATTGTCATTGTCAATTTGTTTCAAATTTCCATTATCTGATTCACTGTCAATACTTGAATTGTTAGAGGGTACAGAATAAATAGATTCCATGTCATCTATGAATTCATCATTCATATCTATCTCATCTAACATCTCCATCAATCTTGCAACATCATCATCCTTTGAAAGATTTAGTTTCCTTTTTTGCGTACCATTACAAAGAGTAAACATATAAATATGAATAATCAGCAATTATATATGAACAATCTGCAAAAATATTTAAATTATCTGCAAAGAAGTGTAAATTTTTAACGATTACAGATGAAAGATAATAATTAAGGTGTTGAATGAAAATAGAAAACATGGCGGTACAGAGTAGGGATGTCAGCAAGCACTTATTTGACTCTGATGATATTTACTTTAACATCATATAAATCTAATATTATATAATTATATTAACGCACAAAACTAAAAATACGCCCTATTTGCACCAAGAAATAATTATCCAACATCAATATGCCAAACAACATGACACAACACAGGGTTAAACAATATAGCGCTGGACATGACCTTATTATACTGATGTAATAATATACATTAAGATTTATATCATCAAAACAGTTGACAAGTACCTTATTTTGTTCAGAAACTATATTTAGTTACCGCTGTTTGATTGCAACAACAAAAATATGTAATGAACTACCAAGGACTACTATATGTAAACAGGATGTGCACCGCCATATAGCTGGCTATGCTAGCGGAAGCCATTTCATTCTTAGTAACATAACATTTTCTATCGTACAAATTGATCAAAAATTACTTCTTTCAAGCAACAGAAGGGATAATAAAGTTTTACAGTGAATTTTAAATTGTTTAAAGCACTGCAATGCTATGAAATACCAATTTTAACCGGATTCAACGTGTATTATTGTATGAGCTTCGTGGCCACTTTATAGAAAGCTGTGTTGCTGCAGTTTTAGACTTAACAAATTGATTACAGTTAAACCTTTTCCAATGCAATCAACCAAACATGCAAACATTCACGCATATAAACAAACAGACATAGAAGCAAAAACCTACGAAACTGCAGTGATTAGTCAGCCAACCGGGCCTTTTTGATAGAGCTCTGAAGAAGGACTGCCTTCTTCTGCTGGTCTTTTTCTAGGTTGCGAAGTCCATTCAACAGAACATTTACCAGACGACGGAAAATCTTGGGACAGTCAATGTCAATTCCACTGAAATCATCAGACTAGGTTCTTTGTGCAGTGACTTCTTCATGACACACAGCATTGAAGTGGCCTTGCAGTCTCAGTTGTTCTCGGCCATACCACTCAGCACGCCACCAGAAAATGAAACAGTTGGGCAAATCTGTACTTCATCTACCAAGAGAAACACATTCTTCTGTTGCAGTATCTGGACTTCATCAAATGTTTCCCTCAGCACCTGGTCCTTGTCAATAGATGAAGTGATGTACTGCAGCTTGCATTTGCATGGCAGCACCAAAAAGTCTCTGAGCTGTTCATAATTACACTTTGGTTATGATACAAGAGCAAAACAGTAATTATTCCTGAAAAACTGCTTCGGTAAAAAAATTTCCAACTGACGTGTCAAGAATACCAATTTTTTTTCCTCTTCGGTGTCGACACAGGCTGATATGTGAGCTTGATGAAGAGTGACATTTTAGATCGTTTTGTCAAACGCGATGTCATAGTGCATTGCAAAGTGCACAGTTTCATCGAACTGAGTACACGATCTCAAACCACTGTTGTGTTAGAAGGTTAGAAAAATCACAGGAGCGTGATTACGCTAACCAGGTTTATTTCAGTGAACACAGTTTTGGTTATAGTACAGACACCAATGTTTACATGGCAACGGCAGGCACAAGAATGGGACCGGAACCAGAGAACGCGCTGAGAAAATGATTTTCTACCAATAGCAGATTCTAAACGCATTCTGTTACATGAGTATTCATCACAGCGTTACACATTAACCTTAAACATACATGAGTCGCACACATTCAAGGTGGAACATTTAAATGATCAACAGAAAGAAATGACAAACAGTGTATTTTCGATAAAGTTGATACATAAGATTTGTTATAATATTGGTTTTTCAAATCTCATTTAAAATCAATTAGATCGTAGGTATCTTATACATAGTAGATGATACAATAGCGGTGCCTACGATTACACCATTCAACCAATGTTTAAAGATACAAGTGCACTAAAACTGCTGCAAGTCGTTTACTTCGAGATATCTCGATGTAAGTTGACTTACCTCTGGATAAAGTTTAAAAGCATACAACGCTGGCAGTTTAAATTCAGAATGTTTACGCAGCATAAGACGAAGGACTGCGTCAAATAAGGATACGTATGATATTCAGTATGGTGTCTGCTACGGAGATGCAAGGTAGGAAACTAGCATCTCAAATTCACCGAGCGTTCTGTGTGTTTTCGTGCTTCTACGTGCCTTCTTGAATTATTACTCACATTGTGAGCGAGATGGAAAAAACAGTAGAAGTAGCTAAACAGGTGGAGGGTAATTCCCATCTTTCTAAAAAAAGTATATTCTATACCCTTGCGACGATCATGGATATGAAAGTGAAGAAATGCAACCGCTGTCGCGTAGAAAAGCGTTTCCAAAAATTTGAGCAGAGCAATGAAAACTTCTTTTCCGAGATCAAAATAATTTTGAAACCGAAGGTAATCTTGCAAACGCAGGAAAAAATATATTTTCTGGCTATAATTCATAACCCTTGAATCCCAAATAACTGAATAAATTTACTTCTACTAGTATACCCGTATGGGAGTAAATTCCCATCTATTTTAATGCATTCCTTTTTAATTCATAAATGTTAACGTAACCCAACTTAAAGTAACGTTACCTACCGTAACTTAACGTACCGTAACGTAACTTAACCCAACTTAACCCAATCCAACGTTACGTAACGTAACCCAATTAAACTCAGCCCAACGTAATGTAACGTACTGTAACGTAACGTAACGTAATCCAACGTAACATAAGGTAACGTATCGTAACGTAACGTGACGTGACCCAACACAACCCAACATAATTTAACGTAACGTAACGTAACCAAACGTAACGTAACCCAACCCAATCCAACTCAACCCAATGTAACGTAACATACCGAAACGTTACGTAACTTATTGTATCGAAACCCAACGTAACGTAAATTAACGTAACCCAACCCATTCTAACTCAACGTAACGTAACGTAACCCAACCCAACCTAACCTCATTCATATTATTTCTTCTTTCTTGCGCTCTGTTTCTCATGTGTCCCAGGAGCTGCCGTCTCTCCATTTGATATATAATTTTGCCTTGATATCTATTTTTCATGATTTGAAGATGCAATTCTCGCTCCTCCTGACTCAGATTAATTCTTCGCTTTTGCATTTGTTGTCTGTTTCCATCACGGGTTACTTACCTTTCGTCTTCTCGCAAGCGTTGTCGTCTGCTTCTCTGTCGCTCTCTTGCTGCTTCTCTTTGCTCTTTTCTTCTCTGCTCCATTGTTTTAGAGGGCAAAACAGTTCAACTTTTTTCAACATCTTCTTCGGATGTAAAATGGCAAATTAAATTTCCTATGTTAATAAGGGATGTAATCTTTAAGAGTGGAAGTTTATTATCAAGCTGTAGCATCGATACCGCAATGATCTTTGTACAGTGTGGCGCATAAGTAACGCACCCTTTTAAAAAATTAATAATAAATAAAGAATTACCGCAATATACACTGGGTATCTGTAGACAGGATACAACATGTAAATAAACTTTAAGAGTTCCTCTATCGTTTGCAATTATCCCCATCGTTATACCTTTCATAGTTTATTTATTATTAATTTTTTAAAAGGGTGCGTTACTTATGCTCCACCCTGTATTGATTGATGAAGGGTGTGTCACACATAGATACATAGATAGGTACAACCGTATTAACATCTAGATGAAATAAATACGCCAAGAATATTATCAGGATAGATAGCGAAGCAAAATGATTCAAAGATCCATTCCCGATTACAGAATGAAGACACCGCTGCTTAAAGGAACGCAAGGTTTCATGAAGGTCCGAAGAAGGGAATTCCTTTTGTAGGGGTTCCTCTCGTTGAATTCTTTCATGAAGAATTCGCAACGATGAGAAACAAGGTTGAAGCAGTTAGCGAATATTCGAAAATGAGTCTCCAGACGAGGAGCCCGACGTTGAAAAGGAAAAAAATTATGATACAGGTGAATCATCAAAAGAAGCGAGTTATGAGCAAAAAAAAACAGTTTTGCGATTCTGTTGAAAATGAAGGAAGCCGTAGAATACAGTGTTCTGAAAATACTTAGAGGCCCGAAAACAAAGAATATTCCAACGAAGAAACTGCATTTGTCAACGAAGGGGATGTCGAAAATGAACAGGAAGGTGACTTCTCTGACAATGTAGAAGACTCAAGAAGTGAAGAAGAAGAAAATTCATCCAACCAAGGAAACGCAGAATACTCCAACAGAGGTAATCAACCAATTCAGGAAACGGATGACGAAGGTGAACAGGAAGGTGACTTCTCTGATAATGAAGAAAACTCAAGAAGTGAAGAAGAATAAGAAAATACGTCCAACCAAGGAATTGCAGAATATTCCAACAAAGGTAATCAATCAATTTACGAAACGCATGACGAAGCTGAACAGGATTGCAGCTCCATTGAAAACAAGGGAACTACAATACAGACGATGAAGAAAACGTAGTCGGCTAGGTGAACAGAAAAGATGTCAACGAAGAAGACAGTCAAGAGAATGACAATCGTTTTTGGACTGAAGTCAATAACCGACAAATTCCGCCAGAAAAAAATATGCATTCTCAATCAGACAGCTTCTCATTTAGTAATAGAAATGTGGGCTTTGATGAGTTGTCGAACAACGTCGTCAGTGTACTGCTTTGATGGCAGAGCAGACAGTGTGACGTGAATCTGCCCATGATAAGCTTGAAGCTTACCTTAGAAGAAAAAATTTAACTTATATTCGCAGGATAAAGTCTTCGCTGTAAGATGAACTAACAATTCCTTGCCTTAAAATATATTAAACACGGACACGAGCGACACATTGCTCTCCTTAAAGAGGTGCAAGTAATAAATTCCCAAGGCAGCTTGGTATTTTACCACCAGAAGAAAGAGTTTGGGAATTGGATTGGGAGCCCGGATTATTCTTTCTTGGTAAAGTGTAGTGAGGCCTCTCGTCAGCTCAAAAAGAAAATGGTGTATTTCATAGGTAAAGAAAGCAATCAAGGATACGATTCTGTATTCCTACTGGTCAAAAACGAGGCGAACAAGGCTCACAAACAACCTTCTAACGAGGAAAGAAGAATAATAGGAGAAAAACTTGTCAAATACGGACCGAGCATCGTTTTTTACCAGCAAATACTGGAAAACTCGGAAACCGGAGTA
Source organism: Trinorchestia longiramus (assembly GCA_006783055.1). Lineage (NCBI taxonomy): Eukaryota > Metazoa > Arthropoda > Malacostraca > Amphipoda > Talitridae > Trinorchestia > Trinorchestia longiramus. The sequence goes on along the minus strand of VCRD01002349.1, from coordinate 51,556 downwards.
ATGAAAAGGGGAAAATTACTATACCTGGATAACTTAAAGAAACTGTGAGCAAAAATTAGGAATGCAGACAATTTTAGCACTAATGAGGAAACCAACCTGGGGATTACAGTAAGAGCGATACAAGATTCGGACGCAGAGAGTAAAATCGTCCAAGGTTTCATACAGGATCATAGTGAAGTAACGGGCAAATCAATAATGCAATCAGAAGGCGAAACTTGAGAACAATGAAGGATAAAGCATTGCTTCAAGTAAGAACCAGAAATAACGGTTAAAAACTATTACTGAGAAACTTCAAGACATCTCAAGCTATGAACTTTTTTCCCGTTAAAATTGCCGCAACTTGAAACCAGCTGCCAGAAAACATAGTTTCTTCTGGCACTGTGAACACATTCAAAAATCGTCTCGATAAATTTTGGATAACGACCCCCCAGTATTACATCCTATTAACTCTATGTCCCTAACTCCTTAATGCTAATGTATGATTGAGATAAATGCTCGTGACATAAAAGCCTGTGCGTGAGTGGTATGTGTGCACATGACTAAATTGACTTACGTGGTTAAGGTGTTCGTGCATGACTGATGGATTTACATTAGACGACATGGGACTTCGGTATTGAACCAAGAATGGGCCAGCGGCTCGTTCCTATTGCCTTATTTTGTTCTATTCTGTTCTATTCTAGCTCACCAGATGTAAGGATGTTACACTGCACTTAGATTGCACAGCGAGTATCATCAGTGGCAAAGACAATAGTAAATACTTGTACCATGATCGTGTCTATCAACGAGTGAGTGGCGCTCCACCGCTAACTGCACTTCCGATGTTGACTAAACGGAACTCCACAGATACCATTGAAAGCATGTTAGCTACTCTTATAGAAAATTGCAGGAAAGTAGTAGGTAAAGCTATTGCTCCAAGACGCATATTAACCGACCATAGTTTCCCTAATTTTAATGCCATTCCGGCCGCATTCCAAATAGGGGATTTAGCATCGTACCTGGATAGGTTGTGGGTTTTATTAGAAGAAGAAGAGCCTCATTTCCTTCTTATAAAGCTGTGTAAAGCTTATTTCGTGAAGAATATTGCAGTCAATGCATAAGCAAAATTCCCAAAATTGAAGCCTAAACAACGTCGATTAATCATGACCTATTTTGCTGCTATGATTGAAGCTCAAGGCAAAAACGAGCCATACGCGACGTTCTGAGACTTTGCACAGCTTATTCAAAGCCCTTGGATTGAAGAGGACATCGAAATTCTCATTGAACACTATAAAAACAGCAAAACCCCTGAGCTGGACCTTGACTTTGTTGAGCCAATGGATGCGTTAGTCATGGAAGATGTAGGTAGATACCGGGATAAATGTGCTGTCGGAAAAATACTGGCATCTGTTGCTGATGAAATGAAGAAAGAGAAGTATTTGTAAGAGACTGAGGAAAATGAATGTTATTCACTTGAATTCATGGAGTCTGTTCTAACATACTGCATGCCTTTTACGTCTCTTTGGTGTGGAATTCAGGGTGACACGAAGACCAATGGTTTGGTGGAAGGCTGGCACAAAATTGTCAAGTCAGGTATTCTCCAAAAGAAAAGAATTACGCCTACAGCTTTTGTAACAACAATGTACAAGCAAACCAAGGCCAGAACCATACTAGAATCGGCTCATGACTATAAAATTGTCAAAAAAAATTCCACAAGCAAAATAGGTGAAGATCAGTTCGTCAAACGGTTGTGTAAGCATAAGCTACACTCTGACTCATTGTATGGTGCAAAAATTAGAAGGAACTTAGCCACAGCAAAGGAAAAGGACACAGAAGAAAAGAAAAAAAGTAAATGTCAACTAGCCGATGTATTAAAGCTTTAGAAAATTAGAGTGAGCACACTCTCATGGTCTCCCCCAAAAAAGGCACAAAAAGAACGAGAAATGACCGAAATGGAAAAAAGAAACAGCGAAACCGTAATCAATATTGGAGACTTCAGATTCTGATATCAACACAGCGAGAAAGGAAAGAGTGTAGGTTCATTCTTCAGGTTTTAAATTGCTTATGGAAAGCAGGTCAATCATTCTCGAAACCAGTTAGTGGTTTTTTAGTGATGAAATCGATGCATTTATGACGCTTTTTGAAAGGAAATATTCTAATTTCACAACACATGCAGTACTCTATGGCAAGAATGGTATCACCAATGTACCATTCATATCTCTGTAATAGCACGTTAAAATATAAGTTAGCATTTATCTCATTAATCTCACTAGAGATTGGCGTAATAATTATTATAGAATTTTAGCCTTATTTTTAGTCTCTTTGACAAGGTTAGTGACAACCCAAGGATATATTTTATTTATAATAAATAATTAGATCTGAGCGTTCCAAAAACAAAGGACTCTCAGTCTGGCAACACTGTAGATTTTACCCTCGTTTCCGGTCTGTATTACCATATATATACCGGACTCGATGCCACTGGCTTTTGTGGCTATTTTAAATCCGTTGTATGTGTTGTGGAGGTGAGCATACTATGATTAAATGTTTTTTAGACATGTCTTAATTCTTGTGCTTAACTTGCCAGTTGTGTCTGTGTTCTTTGGTGTATGTTTAGATTTTCCAAGTGTCTGTTTCTTCACCGTAAGTTATTAGAGCAAGTCAAGAGTTAGGAATTGTTTCAATAGAACAACTGTGATAAATCAGTAACTGTGCTGTAATAAGTTATTAAATAGTTTTCTCAATCATTGTGTTCATTACTATTCTCAAAGGATCTCATTTGAACAGGTCATTCCTAAAGACAGTATTAAGTCTAGTCTGCAATTTCCTTAGGTGTAGATTATCATAAAATCATATTCATTTTAAGATATGTGTGCTCAGGATATTATTACTCATATGCATCAGAGATTAGAAACCAAATTATGTGGTTACAATGATTTAAGAACTAAAACCAGATTCTGTTGACTAGATCTATTAACTCGAAACAGAATCTTAAGCATAGCTCAGAATTATCATCCAATCCTATATATGCCTATGTGGGAAGTTCCATGGATGATGCGACAAAATCATTGAATGTAACATTGGCTCACACTTTGGCTGACGGACACTGTTTCCTCCATGCAGTAGCCCTTCAACTTAATGAAATACCGAACACAATGCAAGCCTATGAATTTCTAATGAAAGCCATCGAAACTGAGAGCAGAAAAAATAAAAACCACTACAGAAATTTTATCGACGAGAACAGTGGTGGACTTGATCTTTTGGTACACAAATACCTAGAAAATAAAATATTCGATCATGCAGCCGGGGATCTCATCCCCCAAATTACTTCCAATGCTATACAAAAACCGATCCACATCTACAGTAAAAGGGACGGCGGCATATGGAAGACAATAGTTCAGCCTACAATGCCACGGAACATAAACTAATTCCCTTTACTAGTCCGTCGGAAAGACTACCACTATAGTGCTCTCATTAAAGAAAAAAATGTGTCCATTAATAAAATTTCAGCGTCCAGATGACTAGCAAATAATGCAAAAGTAAAAAAACACACCTTTGGCTGGCACCACGAACACCAAACAGCACCTCACCGAACCCTCACACTTTAATGCAATATGTTCCGCACGACGTAACGAATGGACAACTTCGAGTAAAAGCCCTAAAAAGAATCGTACCAAAATTAAACATACCAACGTGCGAAGCCTCAATGACAAATTGGATGACATCAAAGTAATGATAATAACTGAAGACATTGACATTTTATGCGTATCTGAGACATGGTTTGATCCCAGAATTCAAAACTCACATTTTAATATCCCAGCTTATTCACTTTACCGAAACGATAGCAAGAAAACAATAGAGGTAGCGGATCTTGCATTTACATCAAACAGGTCTACACAACATCACAGATTTTGGAAAAAGAAATGTGTGAGGGTATAGAAATGGTATGGTTTAACGTGCAGGTAAAAAAGTATAAATCTTTCATTATTGGCACCGTCTACTGACACCCATCTGCTTCTTTACAATCATCTTTGGAGTTTATTCAAAAAACGATTAGAAAAATTTCAGAAACCAAAAAATTCTTTTATGCTTTCGGCAATTTCAACGTAGACCTGATTAATAAAAGTAATAAGCTAACCAAAATTCTAAACAGAATTAATCAATCACAAATGGTCCAAGAACCAACTCGCATAAAAAAATCTTCTGAAACTATATTAGATCTAGCAATTATTAATAATCCTAAAGCAATAATCAACACTGAAATTTCACCTTCAGTATCCGACCATCACGCGGTAAAATGTTTAATTAATGTAGCAAAAGAGAAACCAAAATCCTGCTTAATTACCTACCGTATGATGACTCTATACACACCAGAACTATTCCATCAAAAACTATGGGATAGGAGAAATGAATTTCAAGGTATGGAACTCACCGATGATGTTGACAGTCGTCTCAATTTTCAATGAGAATTTCTTAGGAGTCTTAAACGAATGTTTACCATACACCATAAGGACAGTTAAACCAAAGCATACCGCGTGGATAACGGATGAAATAAAACAATTGTGCGGAGTGAAAAAAATTACTTATACGAATTTAAATATTACAAATCGAGCTACTCTCTACGAGACCGTTATAAACATCCTGCAATGGCTCTCCGCAAAAAAATTAACGAAACAAAACGAAAGCACTTCCAAAAGGAACTACAAACAGCAAAGAAAAATCAAAAACGAACCTGGGAAATCATCAAAGAAATAGCACAGTACAAAGACATAAAAGTAGAGAAGAAATTCGAAAATCTATTGGAAACAGCCACTAATTTCAATACATTCTTCTCTAAAGTAGGAGCAAAAGTCTTCGACGAAGTATCCAAATTTACTACACATAAACCTGTTGACGTTGGCCTTAATCCTGCTCAATTACTTAATACAACTAACACATGGAAACCAAATCCAGTTTGTCTACAGGAAATACGCAGAATCTTATACTCGTTGAAAAATACTAAGGCAGTTGGACATGACAACATAATCCTTCAATACATCAAAGACAGTTTCAATTTTACAGCACCATTGCTTCATTTGATAATCAACACTTCTATTGCGACAAACAAATTCCCGGATCAGCGGAAACATTCCATAATCAAACCGCTGCATAAAGCAGGTGACAGCAATACTGCATCAAATTACAGGCCAATTAGCCTTCTACCAGTCTTATCCAAAATACTAGAAAAAGTAATATCTAACCAACTCTCAAAACATTTGGACAAATCCAACTTACTTCATCCAAACCAGAAAGCTTTCAGAAAACATACCAGAACTCAAGATGCGCTGCTTAACATCACCGAGAAAATATACAGTGACATTGACACTAGAAACATTACTCTCTTGCTTATGCTTCATCTCGGCAAAGCTTTCGACAGTGTTGAACATACACGGCTTCTGCAGAAAATCTCTCACTTAGGCATCGCCACACAGTGATTTTAGAGCTATCTAGCAAACCGCTCTCACGCAGTCCGACTAGAAAACACAATTTCATCACCCATACAAAACGATTTCAGCGTTTCACAAGGTTCTATTCTCCGTCCACTTCTGTTCTCGATTTTCATCAACGATTTACCATCCATGCCGCCAAACACGAGAATTTCTATGTACACAGATGACGTGTAAATTGCAATGACAAGCGCGCCGGCCAAACTATCTCAGACAAAATCAAATGCTGGAATACTTTTAAAACACGTAAAATCATGGTACGACCAAAATAGTCTCAAGCTTAAAGCAAGCAAGACATAGTGCACCATTTTTGGTTCCAAGAACACTGTAAAAAAGCTCCCGAATTTAATTTTAACGTTAGGAAATGAAATAATTGAACCAGTTGGAAAAGTAAAAAATTTGGGCGTCTGCTTTGATCAAAACATATCTTTCACATCCCACGTGGAGAAAACATGCAGCAAAATTAACGGTACATTGATGTTCCGTCACCGTGTGGAGAACTTGTTTGACGAAAAAAACTAGATTATTAGCCGTCCAATCTTTAGTGACATCACGCTTTGACTACTGTGACTTGGTCTGAGGAGATATACCTAAAGGTCTTCAAAAAGAGCTACAGAAATGTATGAATTTTGCTGCTATGTAGAGTAGTATGCAAAGGAAATTTCAGAAAGAACGATTATGCAAAATGAAAAAGCGTAACTGGACCCCGATAGAACAAAGACTACTTATTCACAATGTCAAACATGTATTCTAATCTATATCGCACTCAAAGTTCTGCCAACGTTGTTAAATTCCATCCACCCACTAACATGGATGTGAAACTTAATAGACGACATGATGTTAACATCAGTTTCCGCTCGTCCGATGCTGAGCAAAGAGCTCTTTCAATTTCAGGTGCATTGCTTTTGAATAAACTGAAAAACCAATTAATTAAGAATTTCAAGAAAATGTGACGCATCATTTTCGCATATCAAAGTAGCAAACAAATACAGAGATCTTAGCTCCTATGCATGGTTAAATAAAATTACCTTAGTAACGAAACATGCTACATATGAGTGTCTACCATATGGTTGTTTTGCACAACGTAAGTATAAACTGAAATAGAGTTAACAATATTCAAACAAAACATACGTAAATGTCAAACTCGTGGTATAATTCTTCAGCTCTGGAGTCAAATCGACTAATTTAATTTTATCAAAAACCGGGATGTGTTTTACTTTTTATTTCTTTTTTCTCCGTTATATTTCAGGCTTATAAATTGTTGCTTTTTTAACCTGATAAACGTTAAAATGTGAAAAAAGTTAAATTTTCAAAGTGCACAAAAAATTTCTTGATAGAAAACAAATTGTGTTTTGCCTAAAGCTAAATACAATTTTATATGAATTAGTGTTGACTTCTCAGATTATTCTTCTTCCAAGGCTTTTAGATGTATATATATATATATATATATATATATATATATATATATATATATATATATATATATATATATATATATATATATATATATATATATATAAGTATGTATAAGATATGTAGATGTACGTATGTGTGTATGTATAGTATTTCAGGGAAAAAGAGTAAAAAATAAAATAAAATATAACAGTGAATGTGTCAAATTTTCAATACCTAGAAAATGATATAGATAAGAAAAACTGTAGTAGACTAAAGTTCTGGGGTTTCACAGTCACTTATTTTAGCAAAGCAATTACTGACATTGTAGTATAATATTTTTTAATTATGCCTTCGATAAGTAGAAAAATAACGTAAAAGATTACATATGGGGGTTAGACGAGCATAAAATTCTCTGCCGCACCAAAATACGACTTCCCGAAACAGTCCACCTAGTAGAAGATCTACGATGCAAAAAGGAGGACATAGTTATAGTTCTTTGCGGAACACGAGAGTTAGAACACAAGACCCGAGATGAAATTTCCCTACAACTTGAAACGGTAATCCATACACTGAAAAACAGATCCAAGAATGCTGTCATAACTAGCATTCTTCCGCGAAGACATGATGTGAATCTTAATTCCCAAATTCTACTAACAAATGAAAATGTTAAACAAATATGTGCAGGAAAAGGTGTCATGTACCTAGACCTGATGTCCCATTACACTGGACAGAATTTTATTTACAAGAAAGATGGAATCCATCTGAATAAAGTCGGGCAAGCTAAGCTGGGGAGCTTACTGACCATCGCCACGCTTGAACTAGCCACCACATTGGAACAAAAAATTGGCAATATACAAAATTCATCAAGCATATTAAAAATATATCCGGAGCAACAACAAAGCAAAGAAGAAAAAAAATCGGACAACTGTAATTCAAACAACACAGAACTAAATGATCCTCGAAGACAAAGGAAACCAGTAAAAAGTTTAACTATATCACGTTCATGTCCGTACAAATTACGTTCACATAACGTATACTACCCAGCTATCCAACATCGAAAAGAAAAAAACAGTGCATCCGACACAAACAAGTCAAAAAACGAACAGCTCTCCCGACAAATCGGTATCACTTAACCTCACCTCTGCATCAGACATCTCTGGCTCTGCAAGAAACACTTGCAAAGCCACAAAACTATTGGCAACCTGACCACGACCATTGGGATACCTTGAATAAAACCGCATTATCACAACACGAAAATAGACTAGGACAACTGAAGATACTGGTTGGCAACGTACAAAGCCTCCTACCAAAAATGTCGGAACTTCAAGCCATTGCGTCA
>VCRD01002349.1:20595-30716 GCA_006783055.1 Trinorchestia longiramus | reverse complement strand
TGATGACTGTGATTCTTGGATAGTTGACTCATGTGCTACTCAGCATATGTGCAACAAGAAAAGTCAATTTTTATCTTACTCTGATCTATCTTCTCCTGTGAGAATTGAAATTGGTGATGGTAGAGCTTTGAAGGGTGTTGGAGTTGGAGATGTGCGTCTTAAAATAACACTACCTAATATGCAGGTAAAGAATTGTGTCATAAAGAATGTGTTATTTGTGCCAGAGCTAGCTTCCAATTTGATATCTGTTGCCCGTAATGCAGAATGTGGTAAAGAAACCCATTTCAATAAAAACACATGTGAGATTGTAGATAAAAATAATGAGTTGATAGTTGCTGGTCGTAAGGTAGGAAGACTTTATAGACTAGATTGTTTCTATCATGTAGTCGCAAAATGCTCGAATGTCTCCTCGGATGACCTGTTGTGACACAAGAGATTTTGTCATCTAGGATTTGATAATCTTAAGAAACTGAAGTCTCTTGATCTTGTTGGAGGTTTTGATTGTTCTCTAGGAAATGAGAATGTTTTTTGTAAAAACTGTTGTGATGGCAAGAGCCGTAGACTTCCTTTTTCTAGAGTAGATCAAAGAAAAGTGCGTGAGCCCTTAGAGTTAATCCATAGTGATGTTTGTTGGAAAATTAATCTTAGTTTTTTGGGAGGTGGTTATTATTTTGTAACATTCATTGATGATTATTCTAGGTACACTTGTGTGTACATTATGAAAAACAAAAGTGGTCTTTGGGGTGTTCACCGAGTTCAAAGCTCCTGTTGAAATCACTATGATCAAAAAATCAAAATCCTGCGCACAGACAATGGTGGAGAGTATGTGTCCATTGATTTTGAAAGATTTCTGAAGGTAAATGGAATTGTTCATTAAAAGACTGTACCTAAGACCCCTGAACAAAATGGAGTTGTTGAATGAATGAACAGAACAATCCTTGAAGCAGTGAGAGCTATGTTATTTGACTCAAAGTTGTCCAAAACATTTTTGTCTGAAGCTGTCTCAACTGCTGTGTATGTTAAAAATAGGAGCCCTACTAGTGCTCAGAAAGATTTGAGTCCCTATCAGGCTTTGAATTGGCACAAGCCCAATGTACAGCATATCAGGACTTTTGGGTGTATGGCTTATGCACATGTTCCCAAGGATGAAAGAGAGAAGCTTGACCCAAAGAGCAAGACCTGCGTTCTTTTAGGGTATGGTAGTGGAACTAAAGGATACAGACTGTATGATTTTAATGCCATAAAGGTCTTGTTGAGTAGAGATGAGATATTAAATCAATCTCAGTTTATGTGATTTGAAAAAGAGCCTTCAAGAGAGATTGAGTAAGTTCCATGCTCCTTCCTTCAAGAAGAAAAACATGAGTATTCTAAAGGAGAGTTGGAGCTCCGTTGTCAACTAAGAACATAGCTGATCCTGATAGATTTGGAGAATAGATGTGCAGAAAAATTTGATGTTCCTGCAAATATAGAGGAAGCACTTCATGGGCCTGAGTCCAAACTGTGGAAAGCAGCTATGGAGGAGGAAATGACATCCATGAATATAAACAATGTCTGGTCTCTTGTGGAGTGTCCAAAAAACAAGAAACCAATCGGGTGTAAATGGATCTTTAAACAAAAACTAGTCCTGATGGAAATGTTTGCTCGTAAAAATCTCGGCTTGTTGCTCAGGGGTATGCTCAAAAGGTTGGAGTTGATTATGATGAAACTTTCAGTCCTGTAGTAAGGCTTGAGTCAGTCCGTGCTGTGTTAGCCCTTGCAGCTAAGCATAATTTGCAACTTCATCATATGGATGTGGCTACTGTATTTCTGAATTGTGAGCACAGTGAGGAAATTTACTTGGCCCAGCAAGAAGGTTTTGTTTCAGAAGGAAATGAAAATCTTGTTTGTAGATTAAATAAGTCTCTGTATGGACTGAAGCAGTTCCCTTTGTGTTGGAACACAGCTCTTGGTCATTTGAAGCAATTGGGCTTCAAAACATCTAAAAATGATGCTTGTATCTATACCCGTGTTAGTAATAAGGGATTGTGTATCATTGCTGTGTATGTAGATGATATCATTATAGCATCTGACTGTCTTGATGAGATTAATGAGGTAAAATCGTGCCTCAGTGCTAAGTACAAAATGAAAGATCTTGGTAAACTTAGTTATTTCTTAGGTGTAAGTGTGATGCAGACTAAAAATGAGGTGTTCCTGGAGCAGTCTGCTTATACTAAGGTCCTGTTGTCTAGGTTTGGCATGGATAATGCAAATTCTGTTGCTACTTCTGTAGATGTTAATGCAGACCTTGTAACAACTTCAGATAGAATAGGATAGAATAGAATAGAATGAGGCTATAGGAACGAACCTTTTGGCCCATTCTTGGGTCGGATAATTACTTCGATAATTATTCGGTGTTTACCCAAGTCCCATGCCGTATTTCTAGCCGCGTCAACCATGTCGGCAGCGGGTTGCGAACCCGGGTCTTTCCGCTCGCAAGTAGATTCGCTCACCAGTCGACCAAGCTGGTGATGTTGAGGAATGTGACAAAGACTTGTACCAAAGTGCTGTAGGTAGTCTTTTGTACCTGTCGACAAGAACGCGTCCTGACATCACATTTGCTGTATAATAAATGTGTTGGTTATTCAGATACGGATTGGGCTGGTGACAGAAGTGATAGGAAGTCGACGTCGGTTTACTGTTTTACTTTGAGTAACTCAGTGATAACTTGGCGATCTGTCAAACAGTCCTGTGTTGCTCTCTCAACAGCTGAAGCTGAATATGTTGCTCTAGCTGGTGTTGCCCAAGAGGCAATTTGGTTGAAGCAACTGCTTGATAATTTGGAGTTTAAAACAGGTGGCCCCATGTTTGTAAATGAAGATAACCAATCCACCATCTGTCTCGCTCAGAATCCTAAATATCATGGTAGAAGTAAGCATATTGATATCAAATTTTATTATGTTCGTGTTCTTGTAAGAAATAAGGAAATTGATCTCATGTATTGTCCTCCGAATGATATGCTTGCAGATATATTTACTAAGGGGCTAAGTACCGAGAAGTTCTCTAAGCTGAGAAGGAAGCTAGGTGTAGTTTTCTTTGAGAAGCACATTCAATGTGAGAAGGAGTTGAATGTTTAAATGTTCCACCTTGAATGTGTTCGACTTTAGTATGTTTAAGGTTACTGCGTAACGCTGTGATGAATACTCTTGTAATAGAATGCTTTTAGAATCCGCTACTGGTAGAGAACCATTTTCTCAGCGCGTTCTCTGGTTTCGGTCCCATTCTTGTGCCTGCCATTACCATGTAAACATTGGTGTCTGTACTATAACCAAAACTGTGTTCACTGAAATAAACCTGGTTAGCATAATCACGCTCCTGTGATTTTTCTAACCTTCTAACATTTATATGTATCACCAATCACTACCTCTTAACTCATCATTGAAAAAATGAAGTTTCATTTGTTTCCCCATGCATATTTAACGTTCATTGCGTGATGTGAATTTATAGGTATACCCGTATTTACTGCTGTTTGATCATCTATGATACTATGCATAGAATACCTAAATAAGGATTTTATGATGACATCTTTAAAAACCAATGCTGTTACATTTCTTATGTACTAACTTTATTGGAAATATACGTTTTTATTTGTTTGTTTGTTCATGTTTCACAAGGTTAGAGTTAAATTAACAAAGAACCTGTTTGGGTCATTCTCAGGAATAATTTTGTCTTAAGAAGCAAGTGGCGGTTTTTATTTTTTCACGAGCATTCCTATAGAATTTCAACATTTAAACAAGAGAGTCTTTCTCTCTCTACTGCATAGTTAGACCACAATTATTTTACAGGCTTTAAAAGATTCAGTCCTTTATCTTCCTACTATTAAATGTTCCTTCTTTACTGTGAGAGTTTTGAGAAGCAAGTTTCATAACACTTCTGAAGATATAACTTACTTTCCCTTGAATTTACTGTAAAATTATATTTTAAAATTAAATCTTGCCAGTCCAAAAAAAACCCTTTGTGGATATTTTACATCTTTAGGTTTCTTTTGGCTTACATTTATAGAGTTATTTTTATGATAAGAAAACTTACGAGGCCTCGTGTGCCAAATTCCTCGTAAGGACATTCAGATTTATCATAAAAACACTCATGTTTCAATCTTTGAATATTTGTCATGTTCCCTGAAATTAAAATAGTGTTGGATTTCCAGAATTCTAAATATTGCATTGGGGTTCAGTCACTTACTATTCTGCGACTGCTTTGCATTTGTAACTCCTTCGATAGTTTGGATGTTAAAAGTAAAATGTTCATTGCAATGTAATGGATTAATATTCCTTTATAAACTCATGATAAGAATTCCCATCTCATAGGAGTTCTCTAGATATTAGCTTTGATGCATGATTTTTGCACAGCTGCATTTTTAAATATTACCAGCATCACCGTTTCTAGTGGCTGCATATATTTGGAACACTTCAATATTTTTGCATCACCCTGGGTGATTCTTCCTAAGGAAGTAAATTGGTTTTAATTTTACTAATTATAGTAATTGTCTGTCACTCATCTCGCATGTTAATTTAGAATCTAGACTCAGGTCAATTGTTAGCACTGACCTTTACATATTTTTGTAGCTTGTGTTTACCATTCTCTTTATTTATTTGATCCCATGTCGGGAAATATATTATATCATGACTGTGATTCTAAGTTTATTAAAAAGATTAAACCACCTACAACAGTGCATGTTTTTGAGATGCATTTGTTGAAAGCAGTATTTTGCCTCTTTTTAATTCTATTAATGTATTGTCATGTGAAATATTATGTATTGCTCTTGTATAATAAGCAGTGCCACCTCCACCTATTAATTAACTGAGTTTATTAAAAGGTTAAATATTCTATCAGAAGAATCCTTTTGAGTAGTAAAGGCCTAACTAAAACTAAATGAACCCATCTCATCGGTGGAAATGAATGGGCCCTGGACCAGAATAACTGGGCACCACGCTGAAGTCTGATTGATACATTGGCCGACCTCATATGGTTTAGTAATCGCAAATGAATGGTAGTGACGAGGTTTTCTGTTTTTGCCGACTTCATGGAGTTTGCTCACCCCTACAAATCTGCGCAGGTGTTTTACAGCCCCGCCCTCACTGGTTGCCTACTTGTAGGAAGAACGGTATCACTCAATGTACCATTCATATCTCTGTATAGCACGTTAAAATATAAGTTAGCATTTATCTCATTAATTTCACTAGAGATTGGCGTAATAATTCTTACATAATTTTAGCCTTATTTTTAGTCTCTTGGAAAAGGTTGGTGACAACCCAGGGATGTATTTTATTTATATTAAATAATTAGATCTGAGTGTTCCAAAAACAAAGGACTCATTCTGGCAACAGTGTGGATCCTACCCTCGTTTTCGGTCTGCATCACTATATATACCTGACCCCATGCCACTGACTCTTGATGCTATCTTAAATCCGTTTGGTGTGTAGTGGAGGTGAGCATATTATGTTTAAGTATTTTTAGACTTGTCTTAATTCGTGTGCTTAACTTGCCAGTTGTACGTGTGTTATTTGGTGTATGTTTAGAATTTCTAAGTGTTTGTTTCTTCACCGTGAGTTATTAGAGCAAGTCAAGTAGTAGGAATTGTTTCTATAGGACGACTGTGATAAATCAGTGAATGTGCTGTAATAAGTGATTCAATATTTTTCTCAACCATTGTGTTCATTACTATTCCTCATTTGAACAGATCATTCCTAAAGACAGTATTAAGTCTAGTCTGCAATTTCCTCAGGTGTAGATTTTCATAAAATCATATTCTATTTTAAATATGTGTGCTGAAGATATTTTACTTCTATGCATCAGGGATTAGAAACCCAGTTATGCGGTTACAATGATTTTAGAACTAAAACCAGACTCTGTTGACTAGATCTATTAACCAGGAACAGAATCTTAAGCATACAGCATGTCCTTGGTGATACCAAATTAGGATGCAGCTTATATCATTTATCCTCAACTTTGTCGGCTTAAGAATTATTATGTGTTTCTTTTATATGTGGAAAAACTCGGTATTAATATTTTTACAGACCTATAAGCTACTTCTTTGAAGGTCTAAACTCAATTATTTTGTGGCCATTACTTAATTCAGATTTATGAATATTGAAAGGCTAAGAATGACCCTTTTTATCTAATGTTAATTTTCCTGCTTCATGTTGCTAAAATTGGGCGCTAAAAGAACCAATGCAAATCCTTAAGAATTATGCCATGGATACCATTTAATTATTTCTGCTTTTATCAATAACCCATGAAATCAATTTAATAAATTCCTGCCTCACTGTAGGAATGTGAAATCAAGAACTTGATTAAATGATGAGCCGGTGGCTGATAATCTTTAAATGATGCTGCATTCTGTAGTTTATCCCGACATAGTCTGGGAATTGCAAATGGGACTTATGACGAGGTTATGAATCCTTGTATATGTACTCATCACTTCACGTTACATGCAGAAATTGGGAAGCAGCTGCCACCCATTCGCTGTGTATACGCCACTCACTGCACTCACCCACTTTCTGTACTCGCTGTACAAGTCACGCTCTGCAGTTACGTACTCGCTGTACTCGTGCTAATCTCAAGCCACTGTCGCTATAGCTCTGGACTGGCCATTCATCCCTGAAGCTGGACTGGCCTAATTATCTTCTTGACGCTCTGGACTGGCTCAATCATCCGAAGATATCCTAAGCTATTTCTCGTGCCAACTTCCTTGAAAACCAAGCAGAGTTCCTGTCATGAGTTCTTTTATTCTCCTTGAATAAGGTCACACGGGCAGATAGATAGGTTATGTTAAAGTTGGTTGCTTAAAATCCCACAAGCACAATCAAACTTTACATACACACGACATGCCTACTCATTACCATCTTTGTATCACTGAAATACTGCTGCTGCAACTCCAACTCCTGGTGGCGACAACTCTTGTGGCCTACATCGCTGTTGACGGCAACCCCGAAGATTTGGCCATTTTTCCTTGGGGCCATTATTTCATGCAAAAAGAATAAAGCTGAGTACTAAAGCTCAATTGGCTATAACGCAGGAAATTTCAAACCTATATTAAATTAAAGTTCACCGACTGGTTGGCAGAATTCCCGCGTTGACCCCGAAGGTAACAAGTTTTTCAGTGTAACACTTTCTTGCATATCAACAAAATGTTTGAACATGTTCCTTTTGACCACAGCTGTGATTTGTAAGTACATTGCGGTAAATATAATTATTAATATAACTGTGTCCCATGTCGAGATTGTTAACTTTAATTTGATATGCAAATGAAGTTTGTGGGACGAATAAGTAAGAAATAGTTTTAGGGCCCTGAAGGTATAAATATCGTTAGTGGAGTCTAAAACGATGTCAAGGATTGGCGTACACCCATGCTAGCAAGGTTGATTCTAGGAGGTTTTAAATCAGTCAGGCGACATGTCTAGATTATTAGCTTTAATTTGAAATATGAATGAAGCTTGTGGGACGAATAGGTGAGAAATAATTCGTGGGATCGGAAAGTATATATATATCGTTACCGGACTCAAAAACGGGTGTCGAGGAACGCTGTCCCTCCAAGGGCGGGTGGTTATTTATAGCCATGCAGTGAGAGGGGGTTGTAAGCTTTAATTTGAGACAAAAATGAACTTTTTCCGATGCATAGGACGAAAATAATTAACGAAATTGTTGGTTTCAAGATTTTTTCTGGATTTCTCAAGATTTTACTTTCGGGTCGAGATCAGTGCCGAGATTTTCCCTCTGGTGGAAAAGTGCTTATCCGCAGAACTGAATTTTGTGATGAGGAAGAAATAATCATATATAAATATTAGTTTATTCTTAGTGTATACATAAAAGTGAATAAAATGATTTACAGAATAAAGCTAATATACCGTAGTTATTTTCTTAATAAGTGAGAAAATCTGAGTCATACTCGTGTAAAAATTTTAAATATATAAAAAAAATGTGAGAACAGATGCTTGAGTTTTGATATGCTATGTACATTTTCATTCATGTTCCAAAGTAAATGAGAAGGAGATAGAGAAAATTGAATCTAATAGCATGAATGTCACACACAGCTATTACGTAGAAATATGTCCATGTGTACATTGAAACTGAAGAAAAATCGCTACTAAAATGTTTTATTTATGATCTTGAGTGTCTTTTTGATCAAGGAAGCAATTAATTTAATTTTGAAAAGTACTCTGCAGGTAAAGTTTGCTGTCGTCTCGATACTTCTTTTGTTCACGCTTGTGGAAAACGACAACTAACTCAAAAGCCTACATACTGAATCTTGCATTTTTGGATAAGCTTTTGAAGCCCCAAATAAACACGACAAAGAGAAGAAAATTCTTGGATATTGAGAATGAAAAGACCGGGAAAAGGGCCGGCTTCTGTTGAGGGGGTGAAATGGTGTATCGTCCTGCTCTTTGGTGAGAATTTTCTGAAAACTGTATCTAGTTTTTGGCATCCTAATTCTTATCTAAAATTATGTTTTCTTTTCTTGCATATTTATTTTCATTTTTATTGTGTTATTAGTATTTCATGCCTAAAAAAGGCAGAGGAGGGGCACGAACTTGGTCTCCTCATCAGGGGGATATTCAGATGCTTGGGTCGCCATAGATTCTGCCTCTGATTGCATCCCCCCTACTCCTTCTCAACCCCTATCTCCAAGTCAAGTCATGATATCGGATGGCCTCTGCCCACAAATCAGGGATACTGGGGAGTTACTGGAGGATCAACAGCTTTCTTTGTCCCCCATACCAGTTATTGAAATGAATCCAAATAAAAATATGAATCAAGAGGTCCATAGTTTTGAGGGGTTTTCACCTGAACAAGGAAATGTCATTACTCCAGTTCAGCACACTAGTGGGAAAATGCCACAGAGCAATAATCCAACCAATCCCACCATTATATTGGTGGAACCCAAATGAGGCAAAAAATTAAAAAAATTTAGCCAATGATGTGTCATTAAGTAAGGCACTGGCCAATTCTGTCTTTGGCAGTGAATAAATACATAACACCAAAAAAATCTAGGTAGAAATATTCTGGTTGTCACAATGAAGAAACATTATGAGGATGTTTCACCATTCCTTAGTGTTCTAGAGATTGGATCATGGAAGGTCAAGTGTCGCCTCCCAGCCATCCAAATCATTTCATTGGGAGCAATCGGGCTTTTCGGGAAGGACACCAGCAGTGAGGAGTTGACCGAAACACTGATTGATGCTGGCTTTGGAGGAGTGACAGTGGAACGAATATGCAAAGGTAAAGATACAATAGTGACTGCTTTTTTCAAGGTGGTATTCAATACTACCACTCTGCCTCAGTATGTACACATTGGATACCAGCAGTACCGAGTAAGTACATATATAGGTAAATCATGGCAGTGTTTCTGCTGTCAGAGGTTTAGACACAATGCTGTAAATTGTAGAGCGGCCCCTCGATGTGTTGCGTGCAGTGGTGCACACAACAGCAGGGAATGTCCCTCCCCAAGCACATGCTCATGTTGCAATTGCAGTGGTAACCACACTGCAAACTATGGAGGTTGTCCTAAGATCAGGCAAGCTAGAGAAGTGGAGAAAATTAGACAAATTCAAAAGCTCTCCTATAGGGAGATGCTGTAAGGCAGGTTTTACATGAAGGAGGGACTTCCTTGGTGCAGCCTCACTCTGATCAAACTTTGAACATTTCAATGGTGCCCAATCTGGAGGTAAGGATCAATTCTCTTCTCAAGTACAACCTACTAAACTTGTCTCTGTTGGCACTCGGACAGGAGATGAACTTATCACTCCAACATCGCCAAATGTCACTGTAACCCAATTGGTCGAGTTGTTGGAAAGAACACTCACAGTTGTCACTCGTCAGGATGAGGATCTGAATCTAAAAGATCTAATAATTGAAATTGCCAAAGATACTTTCAAGTCTCAAGTGCTGTACATTTCTGACAATAATGAAGGACCGTTGACAGCAGAACCTCAATATAATGGTTGCTCTGACCCTTCTAACTTAATGACCACTCTGGACTTGCCAACAACTCAAGTGACACCTTCCCCCTTCTTAGGGAGACCAAACCCAAGGAAAAGACACAAAACTAATGCCCAAAATTCATCAGCAGCGACAAAGAATAAACC
>VCRD01002348.1:41310-81825 GCA_006783055.1 Trinorchestia longiramus | reverse complement strand
ATAACCAGCCCCAGCATATCAAAATTATTGCTAAACATTCAAACTTTTATCTGAAAACCAAGAACCGTTTTAATGCATTGAAAGACGAAATGGAAAGTAACGCATTGAACGACGAAATGGAAAATAATATCAACTCTACAAAGGAACAGACAACGCAAATATCAAATGAACATAATCCATAACAATTTCAATCTCATACCCAAACTACTGGAATCCTTGAACCTATTCGCAAATCAAACAAAATTACTAACATAAACCTGCACAATTTTGATGGAAATAAACGTACAACTAATGAAAAAACTAAAAACAAGAAAAAACGTCATGTATTTCTCATTGGAGACAGCATCATACAAGGACAGAAAATAGCGTTTAAGCGGGGGTTGGATGAGCATAAAATTCTCTGCCAACCCATAATACGAGTTCCCGAAGCACTCCACCTAGTAGAAGATCTACGATGCAGAAAGGAGGACATAGTTATAGTTCTTTGCGGAACACGAGAGTTAGAACACGGGACCTAAGATGAAATCTTCCTACACTTTGAAGCGTTAATCCATAAAGTGAAAAACAAATCCAAGAACGCTATCATAAATAGCATTCTTCCGCGAAGAAAGGATGTGAATCTAAATCCCCAAATTCTACTAACTAATGAAAAGGTTAAAGAAATATGTACAGGAAAAGGCGTCATGTACCTAGACATGATGTCCCATTACACTGGACAGAATGATCTTTTCAAGAAAGATGGCATCCATCTGAATAAAGTCGGGCAAGCTAAGCTGGGGAGCTTACTGACTATCGCCACGCTTGAACTAACCACCACATTGGAACACAAAATTGGCGATGTACAAAATTCAACAGGCATATTGAAAATATATCCAGAGCATCAACAAGGCAAAATAAAAATTCGGACAACTGTCATTCGACCAACACAGAACTAAATGATCCTCAAAGACACAGGAAAACAGTAAAGAGTTTGACTATATCACGTTCTTGTCCGTACAAACTACGTTCACATAACGTACCCTACCCAGCTATCCAAAATGGAAAAAGAAAGAACAGCGCATCCGACACGAACAAGCCAAAAAACGAACAGCTCTCCTGACAAATCGGCATCACTTAACTTTACCTCTGCAGCAGACAACTCTGGCTCTGGAAGAAACACTTGAAAAGCCACAAAACTATTGGCAGCATGACCAAGCCCATTGGAATAACTTGAATAAAACCGCATTATCACAGCACGATTATAGACTAGGACAACTGAAGATACTGGTAGTCAACGTACAAAGCCTCCTACCAAAAATATCGGAACTTGAAGCCATTGCGTCAACGTTGTCACACGACATCATAGCTGTCAATGAAACATGGCTAGATCTCAATGGAAATCATCTCCCAGCGAAAGTTTCAATAAAAGGATACGTTTTGCACAACGTCGACAAACCGTCACACAGCAACAGAGGTGGGGGTTCCCTTATCTACGCCAAAGAAAAGCTGCAATCACAAATCAAAACCAAGCGAGTAACAGAAAAATCGGAAATACTACATCTCAACATCCAACCGCATCCAGGACAAACTATCAAAATTGTGCTAGTGTATAGGGACCCAACCTGCACGGCAATTGAAGATGACGAATTCTATGATTTCTTAGATAATATTCTTAGTACTCCTCACGATACACTAATCATGGGAGACTTCAACTTACCCCACATAAACTGGACTACTCGCCAAAGTCAAGCACCCGACTCAAAACTTATTGATCTAATGAATACAAATTCCTTGCAGCAGCATGTCAACGAACCAACTAGAGGAAACAACATTCTTGACCTCGTCATGACGACTACTGATCTCAGTATAAACGGCCTAGAAGTTACGGACAAGATCGGTGACCACCAGATGATAGACTTCTCCCTCGAAGTACAAGCCCCTAACACAAGGACTCAACATAAACAAGTCCTCGACTACAAACGGGCAAACTTCGAACTAATGAAAGAAGAGCTTGGCAGCTATAACTACGAAGTACTCATGAACAACAAAAACACCGAGGAGTGCTACACGATACTTAAAAATAAGATTGCAACCGCTACAGACCATCATATCCCAAGAAAGCGAATTAGGCCAAACAATAACCCTCCTTGGTTCTCACAAGAGATTAAACGCCTCATCAATGCAAGACAACATTCGTACAGAAAACTCAAACGATACCAAACAGAACCCCATCGTCAAGAACATATCCACGCCTGCAGGGCTGTTAAGCGAACGATAAAATCTACAAAAAGAAATAAAGAAATTACAGTTGCAGCACAAGCTGAAAATAACCCAAAAAGCTTCTACAAATATGTGAACGATAGACGACTCAAAAGAGACACTATTAGACCACTGATTGATTCTGAGGGCTCAACACAAACGAACAACAAAAGCAAAGCCAAAATTCTTAATACATACTTTACTTCTGTCTTCACTCACGAAGATTTAACTGAAATCCCGCAACCTCATGTTTTAAACACTCAGGAAATCCTGTCAGATGGCGTATTTACTGTAGAAGAGGTAGAGGAACAGGTCAGCATTTTAAACCCATATAAGTCAACCGGACCCGATGGCCTTGGTCCCCGGATATTCAAAGAAACAGCCGAAGTAATAAGCGAACCTCTAACAAACATCTTTAATCGATCTCTTGAAACTGGGATAGTGGAAGCGCACAAATGTCACTCCTATTTTCAAAAAGGGGAACAAAAAAATCCCTAATAACTATCGTCCAATCAGTCTAATATCTGTCATCAGCAAAACAATAGAAGGACTACTTAAAGTCCGTATAACAAAGCACCTTAATGATTAAAATCTTATTAATGACACCCAGCACGGTTTCAGAGAAAAACGTAGCTGCCTCACAAATCTCCTTGACTTCTTTGGAGAAGTTANTAAAAAAAGAATTTAGTCATAGGTTAGAAATTACGGAAGATATGTGCTGTTAAAGTTAGCCCCAATTTAGCTGCACGACCCTGTAATTCTCAACTAGTTAGATATACTTTCCCACACCCTGGTCCAATTTTAAGCTGCCAGTTTAATTTTTAGGCTTAACTACAGAATATTTTCACAAAATTAACATATGATACCACTTACCTGACTGATCTTTGTCGTCAATGTCTCGATGGCGTCTAGTCGAAAAATGTAGTACGAAATATTGTTAATTAATGTGCAAAAAGTTGAAATGCTCCTTTTCAAGGTAGTAGGAACGGAGGAAAACTCGCTTCAGTTGGATGCTATTGCACACGACTCGCGCTTCATTTATGCGCTACTTCAGTATATTAGTGCTTCATTAATGCACCACTTCAATAGAATATTAGTGCTTCATTAGTGCACCACTTCAATAGAATATTAGTGCTTCATTAGTGCACCACTTCCGTAGCATATTAGTGCTTCATTAGTGCACCACTTCAGTAGCATATTAGTGCTTCATTAGTGCACCACTTCAGTAGCATATTAGTGCTTCATTAATGCACTACTTCAGTAGCATATTAGTGCTTCATTAATTTACCACTTCAGAAGCATATTAGTGCACCACTTCAGTAGCATATTAGTGCTTCATTAGTGCACCACTTCAGTAGCATATTAGTCCTTCATTAATGCACCACTTCAGTAGCATATTAGTGCTTCATTAGTGCACCACTTCAGTAGCATATTACTGTTTCATTTATCCACTACTTTTTTTGGGGGGGGGAATGTACCTAAAAAGGAAAGCTAAATTATAAATTCTACGGAAAATACATATCCGCTGAAAACAATATTTGCTATAAATGGTTTTAAATATGTAACTCATTTAAATGACAAATATTGGACAAGCTCAGTTTAAGTCAAATATTACTGACGCCTGCCTGAGCATATTTTTTACACATTAACATGATATCATCTTGTGTATTTGTTTTAGTAACCGTGGCCTAATATGTGTGGGCAATGAATTTCTTTGATCAAAATTCTACACAAACTGAAGGGACTTGTCTGTAAGTTTCAATAGGATAAATAATAAAGCAGCTTCAGTTAATTTGATTACTTCTTTCGCAAAAATACCGGTGAGGATTTTGTCAGCATTTAACTAAGGTCGAATCCAACAAAATTACTTCAAAAGTTAAGTCCAGACACTAATATTCGTATAATTAGTAAGAATGCTTTAACCAATCACTCTACTCTCTTACGAATGTTATGTTGATCCCCTGTTCAAACGAGCACGTCCCTCTTGCCGTGGAATCTATTCTGCTACTTACGTAGTCGATCTATGCTGCTAATTACAGCCACCGTAGTCGAGTGGTCTGCGGCCCGTGTTCTGTATCGGGTCTCTGCTTGTGCAGAAAGACTTCTGCGGGTTCGAAACCCGACCATGAATACGAGCTGTTTCTCGTTTCACGCGGTGAGCTCGCACTTATCGGTAAGACCTCAACTTCCCGCCCATGGACACATCCCAGGATCGTCGCATGGAGCTCACCATCATCCTTACTCTAAGAATGTTAACCTTAAGAATTTGAAAAATCAATGTACTAAATGTCTATGTACTGTGTACTTGATTGGAAATAAAGATTGTTTGTTTTTTTGTTTGTTTGTTTACGGAAATTTTATTTCATATCCATTTATTTATTAACTCGTACGGTGCAACCTGCTCCGCAGAAAAGTTGTTCTGCAGTTCTGTCGTTTTCCTTCCTCAGAGCTGGCCGTTCATGGGCAGCAAAGTGCTTCCTCCGAATAATGAGTGAGTTTTGATCTGTAATACCCGTAGTTCTCTTATAAACTTGTTTATTTTATTAGGTCATCAACATGACAGTAATCGCACTAGATATACGCCAGATCACACAATTATGATTCACGATACGTGACGTGCTTTTGCAGATACGATTTGTGGTATTACTTGATGGACAGTGAACACATGCTATGCACCTGCTCTACCTCATGGCAGTGAACACATGCTTTGCACCTGCTCTACCTCATGGCAGTGAACACATGCTATGCACCTGCTGTACCTCATGGCACTGAACACATGCTTTGCACCTGCTGTACCTCATGGCACTGAACACATGCTTTGCACCTGCACTACCTCATGGCAGTGAACACATGCTATACACCTGCTCTACCTCATGGCAATGAACACATGCTTTGCATCTGCTCTACCTCATGGCAGTGACCACATGCTATGCATCTGCTGTACCTCATGGCTGTTAGAGGGCATTCATTCAAAAGATCCAATGAAAAAGAGTGAGGGCATGAACCATGGTGATACAAAGATTAAATATTTCACCCACGAGTCATTTACATTCCGATTTGTAATTTTTTCATTGATATTTGGTAACGTAACATAATTTTTAATCTCTGTTACGTCAGGACCCTCTAAAAAGTTTCTTAACTCATTTATCCAGCTATGAATGAATCCATGTTTCTCTTCCTTGATTTTCCCACGTCATAAAATGTAGACGGAGAAAACGTGCTGAACAATTTTGTTTATCTTTGTTAGAGATGTTGGCTGCGTGTGTGATAAAGAAGAAGAGGGAGCCAATGACACGAATCATACTCGCTATAACCTCGGATATTTAATAGCTTGTTGATTTCTACAAACACCGAAACTGAGCAAGATTTCAATTTTCACCGGATAATTATGGCAACATTTTACCGATCTCTGCTACGGTAACTCATACTGTACATGCGACTAGAAACTTGGAGAAGAATCAGAGCTCATACTATTCCCAATCTAAATGAACCATCAACGAGTGGCAATACTTTTATGTACATATAAACTCAAATGCACACATTACTTCCTTCACTTCCATAGCAAAAAAATAAGTTCTATGACACTGTTAACTGTTCTGTTTTTTAATTTTCTTGAGTGATAGCAGTGCTAGACTATTATCTCGGTCATTACATGAAGTAATAAACACAACGAAGTATACTGTCATAAACAGAAGTTTAGCTGGCGTTGTATATTATAATTATTTGAGGTCAGCAATTTTACCTCATTGAACAAAATTAATGCAAAACACTACCACACAAATACTGGGTTGTTAATTGATACTAAATGCTCGTATTATTAAACGCGTCGTATAACTGCATGCATCGTACTTCAATGTGCACCATATTACCTTATGAATTATATGCTCATGTGCACCGTATTACCTTGTGCATTGTATGCTCATGTGCGCCGTATTACTGTATGCATCGCATTTCAATGTGCACCGTATTACCGCATGTATCGTATTTCAGTGTTCACCGTATTACCTTTTGCATCGCATGATTATGTGCGCCGTATTACCGCATGCATCGTATTTTCATGTGCGCCGTATTTCCGTACTCGTATTACCAAATATGTCGTGTTACCGTACACATCGTTGCACGAGTATTAGAAATGTGCAGTATTGCCACATAGGCCTGCATAGTATCAGCATATTCGTGATGTTGTTATGCAGTAACAAGCAAGATCTCATCCGATGCTGTATTGGGAAAATTGTTATCGCACAGTATGTCTATACCAAGGTTTGACATGCACTAGCCAGTGGCTAATTAACTTTCCGTCAGATGCAATGAAACAAAATTAAAGCAACTGTGCTTTTCAGATCAGTTGCGCCCAACGGAATGTTAGTTATCTGATATTTTATCCCCACAAATGATGAACGTAGCTGTACACTCAATTTTTTACAAACTGAACTAGCGCTCGTCTAATTTCTGTCACTCCTTTGTCATGGCATGTGAAGGGCAGCCGTTTTGTTTCCACTTCACAGCCCACAAACTCAGGGTACAGCAGACCTGGGTGCAATTGCAATGTCGTAGTAAAAAATGTTGATACATGTAAAAAAATTATAAGTTACGATATGATTTGGGGATGGTGTAGAACACATTTCAAGAAAATATCACATCGTAAAAATATTCATGTCTTCGAAGAGCATAATTGAAGTTTCTCTATCTTTAGGTTGAAGTAAAATTTCTTAGGGAAAAACACTTAATGCACATGTCGACTAGTTCTGTTACTCATGCATGATCCCACATCATATACAATTCCAATAAGAGTTAAAAATGTAACGTCCTGACAGACTCTTTTCGTTCAAATAACGCATAGCGAATCTCTTGCATTTATGATGAATGCACTGACAACGTCACTGGGCGTTATATTAATGTGTTAGGAGTTTTACCACTGTATTAAGGCATAATGGTTCCTTCATTTACGATAACTCGTACAGGACGTTGTGCATTGAACTATGTAGTCAAAAATGTATAGTCTTTGAATGTGTTGGCGTGGAGGTATTTACATTGAAATTGTTTTTTCACCCTATTACTTGGCTAGTTTTTATAGAATAGGCATTCAAAATCGTCAAAAACTATTCCTCAAAGCCGTATAATCAGTACATATGTAGCTTTGATTTACTGTTGAGCTAGAAGCTCCAACATGGCATGATGGCTTTCTTGCTCACGGGTCATTAACTATTTGTGGTCTGTGCTCAAGACAGGATAGTGATACAGAAGAAAAACCAAGTTCTGTTCGATAAAGATATACGAGATGGCATGCGAAATTTAGAACGTACTGCAGCACCCGAGAGAAAAGAGCTGCTTGAGGGGCTGTGTGGCCCAGCAATAATTTTGCATAAAATGTCGTCCCATCGTCATCTACCTCGATAATTTCTCTTAATGCTTTTTGACGGAGTCGAGTTGCTTAAGACTCAGTGTAGGGTTTATCATTCTCGCATAAGTATATTTTAAATTTTCAGAGATAAGAGACATCAGCATTAAACTGGTTGAGTTCCACTATCTGATGTATTTATCAGTATTTTCAATTATTTATAGATTAATAATCAATGAAGCCCCGCTGTCTTTTTGAATCCCCTTAATATGCATCTCAGTCCCTTGAGCTTAATAATCAAATGGTGCACTGTAGCAAGTTTTTCACGAAAGAATATCCTAAGTAATTGATTTAAATTAGACATTTACGTTTGTAATCCAACCACTGTTGTTGTTTTAATACAATAACATCTGCAAAGAGGCGCAGGAGAGGCATACTGGGTCACAGGCCACAACGCCTCAGTGACGTTCGGAAAGCTTCCGACTGCCTTAGCTTCTCCCGGTTATGAGAAACATTCAACGTATGTTCATATGTTTTAAAAATTAACAAATAAATGTCAGAAAGTTAATTGCTAGAATTTGTAATGTTGAATTTTTGTACTTACCGGAAGCAGCTAAATATTGTAAAGATTGAGGAAAATGAATAGGTACAAAACAGACTTTAACTTCTCATTGTCTTTTTTAAGTTTGTCTTTAACCTGTTAACGGTCACCGCTCACTCGACAGTAATAATACTATTGTCATATTACAAATGTAATATGAGAGTAATAACAACGTTAATTGAACTAATAAGCATTATAACATCATAATATGATGTTAATGCCGCTGTGGTACCGTCGCGTATCTACATACATCGTATGGTGTAAGTTGCCTTTAGAATGCAACTCGTACAAACATCATATGATGTAAATAACGCTTAACAGGTTAATAGCGACGATAAAAGTAAGATGGAGGATTTGCATAATGCAGGGAAACTAATTTGCGACAGAAATAAATTCTCTTATTCAGTATTCTGTGAAGAGGAAAATCTTTCTAGTTTAGGTTGTTAGTTATCCTACTTTACCGCTCGCACGAGTCCATGGGTGTTCCATGTGACAAGCGAAATAATTATTATCCCTTCTGTTAGAAACTGAGATTTATTGCTTTCTTGCCAAGCATTCTATCTGGCTTCCTGGAACCACTAACTTTATAGCAAACTGCGGATTAATGTGCAGCGTAGTCAAAATATAATTTTTACGAGTTTACGTAGTAAATCACGATGGTACTTCCTTAAGCTGTAATTAGGGGCAAATGCGTAGGATCTGTTTATGAAACTATAACGATCCGTTATTGGTTATAGGGAACTATGCACGTTTATAGGTCAATTAAACACTACCACTATTAATGACTCTTAGGTTCCTTCGTTCAGGAATATGGAATCCAGCTTTACGCTCGAAATATGTCGTTACTAATTTTAAAAATATCTTTTTTAGGTGATTATCGGTTGGTGATATCATGTTCACTGCTAAGTTTGCAAAATTTACAATTGATAAGACAAAAAAATTATAATCATTATAAATACTCAAGACTCTAAATGTTGATATAATAGCAATACTTTTTACGCTGATCAACTTGGTACTTATCGATGGACATTGAAGTTTCGATTTCTAATATGACCAGTATCTAGGGCTTGTTGACGAAACCTTGAACTGAGCACAAACAGTTACGTCTCACGCTATGACGACGTCAAGAATACGTTAGCACTTCTGAGGTTGAGAAATTTCTGTTATATTGTCATCTTACTACTGCTATCATAGCTTCAAGAATAATATTCGAGGTATTGGTAATCAATGGTAATATGATTTACGTTTGAATTTTACAGCGTAATTGAATTATGAGTCCATAAAAAATGCATTCATAGCCGTATGAAACGCGATCACTTTTGATTCATGTTGGTTACCTAATAAACCTTGGCAGTTTGGCAAGTGTTAGTTGTTGAACTCGTCAAAAGGAACGTAACAGCATCTGGATGTGCAGTCTTTAATTTCGTGTAATAAAGTGCATCTTAAAACTTCTGAAAACATCCCGCGGTTTTACATAGATTTTTTCCGATATAAATATCCTTAACTTAAACACCCATTAAAGAAATGATCGTGGCTGATGGATAATTTCCCGAGTTATTACAATTTCGGTTGAGAAGATGATGATGTTAAGCCTTTATAATCAAAATAATTTTTCTTTAACTTGAGTTGTATGGAGCTCTAACGATTAGTTTAGCTTCAACCGCATCTACCCTGTCTACCAATAATGAAAAATATGCAAATGCATATTAGTATTTTTAAACTCCAATATGTACATCAACAGAATGTGTTATAAAATTGAAGCTTTGAGGTGTAGTTGTGCGATTTATTGAATGTCATTCACCTTTCTTTTTATTCGATTTTCTTCAAGCCTTTGAAACTTTTTCGACACTTATTAGGCTCTTTTCCTTCCATACTTGGAAGCCATTCTTATTTCTGGTTTCTCCAGCAGAACTGTAACTCTTACTGTTGAGCTCTCATTGACAAAACGATCAAATATTGTATACTAAAGCTTGAGATTAGGATTTGGAGACTAGAGGTTTAGGGCCAAATGTTCATCTCTTCCTTCCAAGCAACTGCTTTCTTCGCCGAACGACACGGAGCTGAGGAATAACACAGCGTCCAGTCGAATTATTTGGAGTCCTTCTGAGCTGGGACAATATTGCTGTGTAAATTGAGAGGATGTAAATTGGAGCTAACAGATTGTTATCGGATAACGAAGAAAATGTCACTTTTCTACCCCATGTCCAACACGGCATCCACCACTGCGCTCGCAAAGTACATATAATTCTTGCATGGCATGTTTTCATCGGTACATATAGCTACTGTAAGAGTAGATGGCACACCCAATTACTCTTTGCTTCCGGCTGTTGTTCGAAGTCATTTAGCAAGAAACGTGATGGGCTTTCTCGGTCGTTCTTGATGAAACAAACGTTTTGCCAAGGCTTACGGACTTCATCCTCATGATTTCTATCGTCTTATAAAAGTAGATTTTGTTGAAACTTTTACGTGAGAAGCCTACTTTTTCAAATGACTTCTTTGGATTTCTAGTCGCTCGAGCGTTCAACTTTCATCTAAAATTTTTCTCCACAACGTTTGGCTCGAATCCACTTCGAGGCTGAGGATAAATATTTCTCCTCACTCTCCATAACCATTCTTATATTTGTAGATTAAAATTTTGCAGTATTTCCAGCAGTCACTAATTTCAGAA
The DNA here is from genome assembly GCA_006783055.1 of Trinorchestia longiramus. Lineage (NCBI taxonomy): Eukaryota > Metazoa > Arthropoda > Malacostraca > Amphipoda > Talitridae > Trinorchestia > Trinorchestia longiramus. The sequence goes on along the minus strand of VCRD01002348.1, from coordinate 70,980 downwards.
GCAGACTCAAGGTGGATAAGTAGCGGACAATTGCAATTCTACATGGAGTTTTGGAACCGCTAACTTTACAGCATACTGTGAATAAATGTGCAGCGTAATCGAAATATAATTGGTAGTAAATCACGATGGTACTTCTTTTAGCAGCAATTAGGGGCGAATGCCGTGCACCGTAGAATTAAAGGCGAGTTTGAAAAAAGGATCACATTTGGGTAGTAAGTGTAACGTATCTGAAAAGTGACCTTTTTTGTGCTTTGAAACTCGCCTATTCAACTCAATCCATCGAAGTTACGAGACAAAAATTAAATTTATTCTCACATGTATTTCTCCTTTTTGTTTTTTTACTTAAGTTATACGTATGAGATATACGCACTAGAAACATAATTAACAGTTTCGTACTGTTCATAATTCTTTTATTTACTGGCCGTGCATAATTTCAGCTCATGTTACATGTGATTCTTTTACAATAAATGACAGCTGTTAAACCGTGAAGCAAAGCGTGACAAATTAAGTGGAATACAGGCCTGAGCGAAGTGAAGGCAACGCAATTAAGGAATCGACTTGTAATGAATTCCCTCAGTGGTCTGTAAAACAGTCTTTCAATTTGAGCAGACCGTTGCAGCTTTAGAAAAACTTCTACGATTTTGATACACCTCCTTTGCTTTCCATGGTAAGTACTCGTTAAGCTAAATGCTGAAGAATAATTCATGGCCATATTTCAGCATCTCAGATAGTGGAAAGCTATCTTTCTTCGTTTAAGAGTGTAGAAAAATTGACCAGGAAATATTGCTAGACTTTAATCAACCCAGATGCCTAAATAAAAAAGGTTTTAATGTCGGCGCATTCGTCCAGTTTGTACACATTTGGTACTGACAGACTGATTTATCATGTTTTGAAGGAAGCACAAGAATACGAGGCTCATCACATGGTAAATTAACCGCTGCATCAACTGAACCATTGTTCCTCTTCTGATTTACTGCTTCTCCATCAATTTATCAGTTCTTTGTAAGTTGACTTAACATAAAACATCATTGAGAACCGTGGTTAGGTTATTTGGAGGAAATAGGATGCAAGCATACAGCAGCAGCCTCATATTGGAGGAAATTATCATAACAGAGCCACAAAATTTAGTCTCGTCTCCCCATCAACCCTCGCCTCCTTCCTTCCCTATAGTGAGGGCATTCTAAGTCTTCAATTATTTTTTCCTCTACAGGAACATGCACTTTTTGAGATAGGGACGTCAGCTAGAGTATAAATTATCAGTTGGAAGGAAGTGTGCTATGTGTGATGATGGTAACGAGCCTAGTTTGTGTTGCAAATAAATTAATCTGCAATCTGCCCCTGGACAGGATAGTGACTCTTATTTGAGTTACTTTTGCTTCTTGTAGCATTTCACTCAAAAAAGTGAGCTGTGTATTTTTTCACATCTTTTCTGTAAACATATGTTTCAAAATCCTTATGAAAATGTAATTTGTCTCTCATTTTGTGATTGTCTTCTGTGATTGTACATCATCATTTTTAAAAATTTTCAATCATCTTTTTGACTGTTTTTAGGATGACTTGAAATAAGTTCCGTGTGTTCTAGTACTAAATTTAAATACTTTGTTGCTGACATCTGTTAAATATTTTGTCACGTCAAGCATCAGTGTTAAGACATCGCATGTATGTCAACTTTTTCAAATCTTTTCGTCATTACTATCAACTTAGCTTATGGGAAATAAGTTATCAATCTTTTATAATCCGTCAGACTGCACTTGTAGGACTAGCTCATGCGACAAAAAATGTCCAAAGGGAAATATAAAATATAAAACGTGTTTAGAAAGTGTTACGAGTAAATTTTCGGAAATACATCGTTAAATCAAGCTTTGTTTTGAAGTACTCTAATATTTTATGAAGTTCTCCATAAGAGCAATGATTTGCACGTCTTAGTTAAGTATTTAATAATACAGGGTTGAATAATACATTATTTTAGTAATAAAGCATCACTAATGACAAATCTGCAGGACATTGTTTATTGTACAAGGCCTACTGATTACCTTCATCAGAAGCGATGTGAAACGAAGGGACCATAGAAATTTCATGGAACCACCTCCAGTTCATACTTGTTCAAATAGTGAAGCCATGTTTTGGAATATTTCCATGTAAAGCAATGTTTCAGAGCATTTCTTGCAACAGACTATTCCAATAACCTTCCACTCTGATTCATAAAAATGTAAATATTTTGTTACGGGCCACATGAGTGAATTTTCTTGCTTATACATACTGATGCATTAGCACTCAGGAAGCTCCAGATACAGCTCGTCTTGGAGCTGCATTAGGTCTCCTAGGTTTTCTGGCTTCACTTCCATGCATGATCGATAAACTTGAATCCTCATTCAAGTACAAATTGCCAGCCTCATTAGGTACAGTTTTTTATATTTTGTATCGCGTAAACGCTTATTTTTCTGGTTCCTGAAAGTTTGGATCTAAGTTTTGCTGCAAGAGAAGTTTTGTGCCAACTCTCTTGAAGGTAAACTTGAGTGTAAATGGTGTCGGCTGCTGAAGTAATTGAAGTGAAGAAGTGTTGCTCAAAAAATGAAAAGGAAATGTGAGGTAAAACGAATACTAGTGAGAGTAGTTTTTCAAATGAATACATTTATGCCATACTGGTGGCGAAATTCATTCTCGTAATGATAATCTTAAGAAAATAAGACGATGATGCAGTACTGGAATAACGAAACTGACAAAAACAGATGTTGGTTTTATAAAATGATGCTAAACGTGCGTTAGTACAGTCGTAAATCACTCCAGTGTGTGTGCTTTAAGGAGCAATTATGAAACGAATAATTAACCGAAGACATTAAACACACTCAAAAAACAAGCCTAGATTGACAGCTCATGTCTGTTAAATTGAACTATAATATCACACGACGTCGTCTAAAATGACCATTTATCATTACATTCAGGGAAGAGAAACTCTGCCCTGTGTATGTGAATCACACAGGATTCCTTGTGGACGTCATCAACATGCTGAGTCAGCAGATGAATTTCACGTGAGTACAGTGCAAATTTTAATTTTAAATGTAGAAAGTTTAAAAAAATTATTCGCCAAAATTTAAAAAAGGTTAAATAAATGAAAAATTCTAAGAAAAAAATTAATCGGCTCCATAAAAGTTACATTACATGAAAAATGGTTACTTGTAGAAGATTCTATGTTTGAGCTCATAAGCAATTGCTCTGTTCATACATTTATTTAAATATCTATTACATGAAGCGTAAAGAAGCTTGAATCATTTTAGACCTCACACATAGCATGTAACTGTGAAATCTTATTGTTTAAATAGATTCCTTAATAACTCAAATCGATTTAATCAAATTCTGTTTCAAGCTGAAAAGACCTGGCGAAGAAACATCATAGGGTTCTGATAGTTGTCACGTTTTTTACTAAAATGAAACATGAATATACCAATCACGTACAAGTCAAGGACAAATGGGAGGCAACTGTGTGAAATACAGGGGGGGGAGGGCAAAATAATACAACACGTTGATTAAATCGCCAGATTGCACGTTTATAGACCATGTACAATTACGAAAATTGAACTATATATGAACAATAGTATAAAAAGTTAATAATATATCTAAAACCTACAAATATTTAATGTAAAAAATATAAAGGAACATGTATAATAAATACGTAAACAAAAGCTCACAACACATTTCAAGATATACATACATTAAGACTTCGTTGCATAGCCCTTGTTATTAATTATGGCTTTGAGACGTTTAACGTAGTTCACAACCAGCCTTTTACAAGTTGCGGGCGTAATCTTATTCCATTCTTCAATGCAAATTTCTTTGAGTTCGGTGATGTTATTGGGACTTCTCTTCTGAATCTTCAATTTCAATTCCCTCCAAGTTTTCGATCAGATTCATGTCCGGGGATTGACTCGGCCATTCTAAAATGTTTATCTTCTTCCTCAACAATTCCTTGGTTTCGTTTGCTGTATGCTTTGGATCGTTGTCTTGTTGGAATTTCCATTCACGTTTAAATTTTAACAAACGAGCTGAAGGTAAGAGTTGCTCTTCCAATATTTCACGATATTTCCTGCCATTCATGGTTCCTTCAATGATGTGAAGTTTATCTACCCCTGATGAGCTGAAACATCCCCACACCATGATTGAGCCACCTCTAAACTTAACAGTGTGTATGGTGCACTTTGGTTTATACTCTTCGTTTTGTTACCTCCAAACATATTTTGTGGTGTTTCTCCCAAATAGTTCAAGTTTGGTTTCATCTGACCACAGTACTGAGCTCTAAAACGCTGCTGGTTTGTTCAAATGGTTGTTGGCATACTTCAGCCAGGCCTTGACGTGACGTTTCTGGAGAAGAGCTGTCCTACGAGGGGTGCGGGAACGAAGACCTTCACGGCGTAGTGCCCTGCTGATCGTGTGTTTGCTGGTTTCGATCCCAGATGCCTTGAAATCATCCTTTAATTCTTCACAAGTAGTTTGAGGCCTCTGCACTGCTGTTCGGACCAATTTTCGAGCTGCACAGTCATTAACACGTCGCCTCCGATTGTCTGGCCGGTGTAAATCTTCACTTTGTACGCTTGAAGGAGGCTTTGTACTAGAAGGATCTGAAAAAATTACAGAACCTAACCTAAGTGGCCCACATACGTACCACTTTGGAGTCAACGTGTTAATCTTCCGTGGACGGCCAGTTCAAGGCTTACTGAGAGTCGTATTCCGGCATTTCCACTTACGTATTATGGTTCCAACCGAGGTTATAGGAACACACAGTTGTGCACTTATCTTCTGATATCCCAAATCTTCATTATGGAGCGCCACAATACGTTTGTGAAGATTTTGGCTGATGTCCTTATTCTTACCCATGTTTACGACCTTTCAGAACGATAGCTGCCTTACCAATGACATGTTATTGGGATAAATGCTTACGGATGTTCGGTTGCCAAATAGTCGAATGTATTAGAATATTCTGAAATAATCTTCAATAATTTTCATACATAATATCGAGAAAAAAGTCGGGTATTGCAAACTTTTGTTCACGTATTTATTATACATGTTCCTATATATTTTTCCTATTAAATATTTCTGGGTTTTAGATATACTGTTAAGCTTTTTATACTATTGTTTATATAGTATATAGTCCATTTTTCGTAATTGTACGTGGTCTATAAATGTGCAATCTGGCGATTTAATCAACTTGTATTATTTTGCCCCCCCCCACTGTAGTTCAGTAAAGCATCTATTCTCACTGGCAGTTTGCCATTCATTTCTACGAGTATTTCCAAGATTAACTCCTCGGATAATAATTTTATGAAATTACTAATTTGCCGTTTCTTATTATAGTATGATCTACAGACAGGGATATTAAAACAATTGATGAAAAGCGTTTAATCGCTATGTTTTAATCAAACGTGAAACTCTATTGAGTGCAATAATTTTCCTTAATCATTATGCTGGTTTTCTTATTTCAACGACAGCCCTTCTTATAAGTCCCTTGATATTTGTAGTCTCTCTGATGGGAAAATCTTTACAAGTCCTCTTAGATTCGGCACACGAGTGTGCTTGTTCTTTTCAGGTATTCCTTGCACAACGCATGTGACAGCAACTTCGGATCACAGCTGCCAAACGGGTCATGGACGGGAGTGCTGAAAGAGTTGGTGGAGGGGCAGGCAGACCTCGCCCTTGCCAACATTGGGTTCAGCATCCACCGTAGTCTGGTGGCTGACTACCCCTCCGTGGCTATGACATTTGCTGGAGCAGGTGAGGAAAAGGAACTCTGGCTACTTGAAGTAAACACACTAAATCATACTATTTGGGAAGCATAGTTTACGAAGGAAATTTGGTTATATCGATGTTTAGATGAATCATGAAGTATTTTGCTGATGGTCAAATTGAAACGTATGTTTTTCTCGTAAATACTGCCATAAATTGTGCCAAAGTATAATTCAAAGTGTGTCAAGAAAAAGATGTCAAGTGTTATAGCTAAACTAAAAATTGACATTCGGACCACGAAAGAGGAAGTAAATTCAAAAAAATAAAAGGAAATTAATCGGAAACTGCGTAATTTGAGAAGCCTCATGTGTTGAATTCAGAGGTTTAACGAAAATGTGAGGAAATTAAATAGCTTTATTGTTCACTCGTTCAACAAGAACTCTTTCTCACACGTACACTCTACAGGAACGATCACAGAACACGCACTACATTACATTCTATTAAGGGAACCAGCTGTATACCAGCAACGACGACAGGAATTAAATGCACCTTTACACGACAGTGCACTTTATCTCTGTTCATTTGGCGTTGGAAGAGACACTTGTAAGCCTGCAAAACTTTCGACAGCCTTAATGCCACAGTAGGAGGAAACATACCGACATTGTACCACCACACAGAAAACGAGCCAAAGAAATAAATGCATAATTAACAAAACATACGCGAATAATAAGGACCTTCGGTGGGCAACCGTGTGCAAGAGAATTATGAAAACCAAACACAGGAGCCGGCTATGCTGACAAAAATAACGGACTTTCAGGGATATTGGTTACTTAAGTGCATAAAATTTTACCAAATATGCAGGAAATGTAACCCATTGCGCCAATTCTGTCATGCCATATTATAGTTTCTCAACAAAACTTGGTTAGATGTTATAGGAAGATATCTTCTAAAGAGAGTTGCACTGAAAGAATGCGGGTAACACTATATTGACAAACCTTCATGAGAGAAGTGGCGTCTTATAATTTATGTCAAAAGTTAAAATCGCAACATTAAACTAGACAATGAACGTAGAAAATAATGCTATCTTTTACAATCCACCCACTATAAAGAACAACTGTCAAGATTGTGTCTTTACGAGAACCCTATCAGTCCAACAATGAATAGCCTTGAATTCTATTATTTGCTTTTAAATATTCTCAGCACTTTCCCAAAACCTTAATAGTTGCAATCTTTCATTCTGAAACTGCACTGCTCACCGCAGTCGAGCACCTGGAAGTAAGCATATTTATTGATGTACTACCGTAAATACCAAATCTCTACAACTGCATGTTATCCAGTCAGCTAGAAAGAAGAATATTTCCTTGGACCTCAGAATAATCGGCGTAGAAGTTACGAATAATATGGAAGATCAGCATGCAACTTCGCGCTTCAAATCCGTGAGCTCAACGCGTGGATAAAACGAAAGAACGTCTTAGACTACACACGAGTAAACTTAGAGTTAATGAAAGGAACTCTGTTGTTTCCCCTAAAAAGAACGAATGAGGAACAAAAATACTCAGAAATGCGATGCGACACTAAAGGAAAAAATTGGAACAGCCCCTGAAAATCATATCACAATGAAGCGACTGAAGCCAACAAATAATCCTAATTGGTTTTCACAATAGCTTTGGGGCCTCATCAATGCCAGGTAACAGTCGCAAAAAAGACACAAAAAATGGTAAACAGCTATTGTCAAGAATACAATACAAAACAATACAAAAAACGAAGCGAATTGAAGAAATTGCAGGATCAGCACAAGTAAAGGATAGCCTGAAGAGCTCCAGCAAGCACGTGAATGATAGATGACACAAAAGAGGCAGTAGTAAAACGTCGCCGAGTCCGTGATGGTTTTGTCGGTACGGACAACTTAAGTGAAGCTAATATTTTAAATGTGTACTGTACTTCCATGTTCACTCGGGCAAACGTAGCTGAAATTCTTCAGCCTCAAACCTTAAGCAGCATAGACTAGACTCGTTAAACGGATAGTGTTTTAAACGTTGAAACATTTTTAAAGAAAATGTGATCAAATTATCACAAATGTAGTACCCAAGTTTCTGCCGAGCGGAATGAACTTTCTATGTTGAAAAGATAATTGAACCATGAATCTATTAACGATATGTCTATTTTTAACAGCTTTTGTAATGAAAATTGAATGGTATCTTAACTATGAACGTAACTGAATTTTAATGTCGTCTTGTTTTCAAAACCAAGTTTTCGGCAGTGGAAGCAACTTCGACTTAACAATTTTATTTCTATAGAATGATTTTACTTGATCATTCTTTCTGTGTATTTTACCATCAGGAATATTGGTGAAAGAAGTTGGACAGGAACACAACATTTTCGGTGTATATTTGGAACCGTTCAGCCGCGATGTGTGGTTATGCACTTTCTTCACCATCCCGGTGTCTGCTGTGTTTCTTTGCATCACATCCAAGTGGAGAAACAAGGAATCACTCGGAAAACATGAAAAGCTCAAGTTGTGGCAAAAGCATCTTTTGAAACGACACCAAAAAATCATGCAAGCGAAGCGAGAAGAGTTGGGTATCAGAGTAGCGTGGGAGACCAGTGAGGAACTACCTTTGGTTTACGACAAACATCAGCGATCGCAGGTGAGCATATAGAATTAATTCCAATCTTATTAACACAGAGCAAACTTTCGTTAATTAGGAGTTCATATTCTACGCTGAGAAGCATACTTCTTAAAATTAAATCTGTTTTTTTGGTATTACAGCGAGCACGCGGCAGTAACATATCCTTTTAGAAAAACTATCACAAGAAAACTATGGTAGGTTAAGAATTTCGAATAGTTTCAAATGATAGAAATTAATTGATATTCATTTAATTGTTGTATGTATCTATTTTACCCATAATTATTACATGCTCTATAATTGTTACTATAAATACGTTTATTGTATATTTATTTAGAAAATCAAATATCGAGCTAGGTTTGTATGTTTAGCTATTGAACCTTCTTCTTTTTAGCATTTCCCTTGCTATTACAGAGGTCAAAACAGTATGTAGACTCATTTCGAGTTTTACACTGCCTAGAGACACTAGAGACATACAATGCCACTTGCGTGATCATATACTACATGGTAGATCTGCTTTATTATGTAATACATAGCAGACCTCGTATATTATGTTAATACAGGGTGGGCCAAAAAGGATGCCCCATTAAAGAACTTTTATAACTTGAAAGCTATTTGGGATAGAAGATAAAACTTTGTCAAGACATTTATTAAATATGTGAATTTTACTAAAAAATAACATTTAAGTGTGGAAAACAATCTCTGTTAAGTAACGCCCGTTTTCGAGACGGCACATTTCTAACCTTTTTTCAAATTTTCTGTAATCTTCGTTAATGTGTTGCCGTCAATTTGCCTGATTTCCTCTTGGATGTTTCTCTTTAATTGAGCAATTGTGGTAGGTTTTTTAATGTAAAATTTTTCCTTTAGGTATCCCCATCGATAAACATCGATTATGGTTAGGTCCGGGGATTTAGGCGGCCAGTTAACATCGCCATGCCGAGAGATCAACTTTTGCGGAAACAAGAGATTTAAAAGTAATATTGCTTCTCTCGCGGTGTGACTCGTGGCGCCATCTTGTTGATACCAAATGTTTCTCAGATGTCTTACTTCAAGTTGAGGTTCAAGGAAAGTACTGATCATATTTCGATATCTTTCTCCAGTGACGGTCAGAGCATTACCCATATCGTTTTCGAAAAAATATGTCCCAATGATTTCATCAGCCGTCACACCACACCAGACAGTAACTTTCTGCGAACACAAAGGCTTTTCAACAAATCGTTTATGTTGTTGCTGCGCCCAGAGACGACAATTTCGTCTGTTCACATATCCTGAGAAATGAAAATGGGCCTCGTCGTTCATTATTAAATTTTTAAGGACATCAGTGTTTTCTCTTATGATATTCAAAATTTCACGGGAAAATTGCGATCTTGATGCATATCATTTAACTGTTGGGTTAGTTGCAATTTGTAAGGAAATAATTTAATTTTTTTTCAAAGTTCTTCGCAGCGATGATCTACTGATGTTCAGTTGTGTTGAACGTTTTCTTGTCGAGTCACACCAAAAGAGAAGCAATATTTCTTTTAAATCGCTTGTTTCCGCAAAATTGATCTCTCGCCATAGCGATGTTAACTGGCCGCCTAGATTCCCGGACCTAACCATACCCGACTTTTATCTATGGGGATACCTTTAGGGGAAAAGTTTACATTAATAAACCTACCACAATTGCTCAATTAAAGAGAAACATCCAAGAAGAAATCAGACAAATTAACGGCAACACATTAACAAAGGTTACAGAAAATTTAAAAAAAGGTTAGAAATGTGCTGTCGCGAAAACAGGCGTCACTTAACAGAGATTGTTTTCCACACTTGAATGTCATTTTTTAGTAAAATTTATAATTCTAATAAATGTTTTGACATGAAGTTTTATATTGTATCCCAAAAAGTTTTTGTTATAAAAGTTCTTTAATGGGGCATCCTTTCTGGCTCAACCTGTACATAGCAGCCCTGGTTTATTATGTAATACATAGCAGACCTGGTTTATTATGTAATACATAGCAGACTTGGTTTATTTTGTAATGCATAGTAGACCTGGTTTATCATATCATACGTAGCTGAACTTGGCAAACAAAAGACCACAAAACTGGTTTCCTTTTATAGATAATATGTTCCTCTCTATATCTACCTATTGCGTTACTCTCGTTTATCGGCTGAGAATAAAATGCGAAGATTATATCATCAATCTTCTCTCTGGCTCGTATCCTCATCCGTTAATCATCTTTCTTCCACCTCTTGTCCATATGCGTTACATGTTTACAGCATATGTTCTTTCCATTTAAAAGTGTAATATTTTTGTATATGGAGCATAATCTAACAGTTGAAGATTAAATATCTCTGATGATTATTTCCATTAATACATTTTTCAATAGCCGATTCAATTATTCATTGTGCACCAGCGTTAGAACAGTTTTTTACATACATAAAGATAGACAAGCGACATCTTTTACTTTTCTTGCTATTTTCATGTGTCGTAATTCATCAACAGAAATTGAAGCCTCGGCAAGATCCTCTCAACAGATTTGCAAAGTCGATAGACAACTTAGAGGACAAGCAGCTCTCTCAATTCCCTCCTCGTATGCTTGACGATGCAGAATACGAGTTATCATCTACCGATGATTCGGATCCTTCCTACTCTTTCCCCTCTGGAGTGTGGGTGGCGTCCACCGTGTTGTTGCAGCAGGGTGAGTGACGTCAGATGAATGGGTGGCGTCGACCGTGTTTTGCAGCAGGGTAAGTGACGTCAGATGAATGGGTGGTGTCGACTATGTTGTTGCAGCCGGGTGAGTGACGTTAAATGAATAGGGGCGTCTACCGTGTTGTTGCAGCAGAGCGAGTGACGTCAGATGAATGGGTGACGGTTACTGTGTTGTTGCATCACGCTGATTGACGTCACATGAATGGGTGGCGTCCACTGTGTTGTTCAAATGTGAAATGTAGATAGATGTGGATCTACATTCTTGTCAGAATTATAGATGATATCTACCTTCTTGCAGCAGCAAAGTTCACCGTGTTGTTGCTGTAGGATGCACACGAGGTCTAGCATTATAACACAGTTTGTAAGTCCTTACACATCGGCTGCTCTGTTGAAAGGAATGATACTTTTGCCAAAGCAAAAATATCGCTTTGGCACATAAAAAAATGTTGCGCTGTAAAAAGTACTAATAAAACTCTTCTGAAATATTTCACAACTGATTAATTTATTTTAAATACATATCATGTTGATGAATGACTGTTTTCTAACGTACGTATAAATTTTTGATATTACTTGAAAAATCACTTGTTGATGGTCTAAACCGTTCAAATGCTTCGATTAAGTCTTTTTTATTGGAGAATGTTTCAGTGTGTAAGAAAACCAAAGAATGCTTAAATGAATAATAATCAGCGTGGGTAATTTCAAGAAAATATGGAAGGTTAAGTAAAACTTCATAATTCAGGCTATACAGCTTTTGGACACATGTTTGAGAAGTTTACGGCTGTGCGTTGTGCAGTAAAATGGGGCCATCCTAATTCACAAGTCTCGGTTTCTTTTTAAATTTTTCGAGGATGCAATTAATTTCTTGACATTAAAAAGTTTCAGTACATATTTTCTTTGAAGCAAAAATAGAGAATGAGTAACCTCTTTCAGAGTGTAAAGGAGGTTTGTGGTAATGTGTTTGTGGTTCACTTGCATTCAACAACTAATTTACTCTCTAAATGTTGTCAAAGAGTACCTATTTTTCGTTGATAAAATGATTCGATGCAAAATGGTTCTTTCAATTGGAATACAAACAGAGAACACAACTCAAAACTAAACTTCATCCACTTAATGCAAAATAAACCTATCCAATTTATAGACATGTAATTACTCTCAATTCACGAGAAACAAAAGTGCGAGATGTTTCAAGTTCCGATGCAAATTCGAGACAAAGATAAGCAAACTTCTCATTTATTAGAAGAAGTACATCATCATGAATATAACCTACTGAGTTCAGTGTTATGAAACTCAGTGAAAAAATATAGTCATTGACCTGAAAGAGCTGACACTGATTATTCAAATTATTCATACGTGCTCACCGTGTGAAATATAATTTTTTTCCTCCCGGCGTACATTACTTGCTTAATAAAATCCCAATACCTCAAAAATTTAGTAGTTCTATAAATGATCAATAATTATTTGACATAATTTGTCACACTCGTATTATTTTGCCAGGTCAATATCGAACGCCAAAGAACATGGCTGCGCGGCAGGTGTTCGGGCTCATGTGGGTGTTGAGTCTCGTCCTCTACGCCTCGTACACCTCAAACTTGGTGTCTTTTCTCACGGTCACCAAGTAAGCACAAGGGATGTCCTATCTTGGAAGGTGGATGATAAAGTAAGAAATGAAGATTCATTCCTGGCATAATTCCTATTGAGTTGGGTTGGGTACGTAGCGTCCTAACACTACAAGATACTCGTAGTGATTCTTATAAACGCCAGATACAGTGGGTCAAACAAGTATTCACTCTAGGGAGGGTTCGTTTTAAGAATTTTTTGACATAGACATTTATAAATGCTACAAAATTATGAACAAATAAAGTTTGCATGAATTTCTGAAGCCAAATACCATTAACTTAAAGAATTAACGCTAAACTTTCATGAAGGAACTATAGGGTTTCAAAATATTCGTAACTTATAAATAAAATTCATCTATTTGAATTTTACGTAACTTAGGGTGTCGTACATTCCGTGGTTTTGAAATGGGTTTAGATTATTATAGATCAAGTAAGAGAATTTACGAAGTGATGCTCTTGAAAACATTTATTCTATCGTAAGCAACCAATGAGAAAGAATCCTTTCAGACCGACACTATGTCAAAGCTAAAAGAACGCTCTTCAGCTCTGAAACAGCATTTTGAAGGAGGTATAGGATGTGGGCAAATTCAAAACTAGTTTGCAGTATCTGTACGTTCTCTGCTGCTCATTTGGAGGGAACAAGGCACCAACAAACCAATGATAGGTGCGCCGAGAAAAATAACAGTGTGCGAGCGCCATGCAAAGAAGAATAGCGAAATACTATAGCATATTCCTTGAAAAAATTGATAGAAGAAATAGCGTTCATTGAAGTGCACGTTACTCGGTGGACAGTGACGAAAGCACAGTAAAAGGAAGGACCCGCAGACGCGCAGCGAGGAAGGTTCCTCATCTCCTGACCGTTTGGGCTCGTAAACAGGTTGCACAAGAAATGTTAAACAAATGAACAAATCATTAGCACAAAATTCAGTTGTCAGATTACAAGAATGACATGATTTAGTAACTATTACAATCATATGATTTAGCAAGAATTGAGCTCTGCCCACAAGCTGGATAACACTGTCAATAGTGGAGCATAGTGGAAGCAGCATCATAACTTGGGGTAACTTTTCATCCGCCGGCAAAGGAGATTCTTGCATCAAAAAACACACAATGAACTCCCAGAGGTATTGTGAGATTTTAGAATTTTTTTTACATTTTCACTAGAACACGGTGTTAAAGACGTTGGGTGTTTCAGCACGATAACGACTTTAAACACACATCTTAACAGAGATCAGTGTCTCAACATGCATGGTGAGTGGTCTAGCCAGTCCTAACTTGAATCCGATGGAAAATCTTAGGATAGAGTTGAAAATTAACACCGGAGAGAAACAGATGTCAAATCTTAGAGATTTGTGGCATATCCGTATCGAAGAATAAAGAAAAATCTCTAATAAATCATTCTATAACCTCGTTTCGTTTTAAAATAAACGCTTTAAGATTAAAGCGTTTATTTTAAAACGAAACGAGGTTGTAGAATTATTTATTAGAGATTTTTCTTTATTCTTCGATTGATAGAAGAAATTTGGCATTGGATTTCTCATTCGTGGTCTACGATAAGTTTTAAGATACGGGAATCATTTAGTATGTTTTGAAGCGCGGGCAAGAAATGTGCCTTAGTTCAGTCATTAAAACCAACATCTCAGAAAATCCAAAATGCCTTCAATTTTGATTGTTTTTAAATAATTTTCTACACAATTACAAAATATTAAGAGAAAAATTTATCAAAATGTCGAATTCTAATAGTAAAGTCAAATAACATTGACAATGATAAAGAAAATGTACCTGTATTGTTTTTTTTACGAATGGAAGGATCGTGATTGAAAGCGTGTAATACCACGTACTCCTAGAAGTGTAACCCTAGCACACAGCCTTTCATTTCTGCCACTTTGGGTGAGGTTTTCTTTCGGAGATTTATGCAGAGAATCCGAACAGCTCGCAGATTTACGTTTCGCGTCATGTATAGGTTTCATTTCCTGCGCACAGACTTCTCATGAGAGAATGTTCAGTCTTCAACCATATCAGTCAGAGAAATGATTTTGACCATTGTCACACAGGTACATGACAATGTTAGCATCCGCATATTTCGCTCCATACATCATTTCAAACCACTTTCAATCTACGACCTACGTACTTTTTGTTTCTGATTCGATCGCAATAGTATAAAGCTTGAGCCTTCTCAATCCTTCCTTCTTTGTTGAAATAATTACAAATCTTTAATCTGTGCTAATTAATTTTTAAAAAATAATAATAATAATTGTCAATATTCCTATTCTTGACTCGTTATTCGTTTCTCTGCCACACCGCGTCTTTGCAACAATAATTTTTAAATGTTACTTCAACTCACATGTTCAGTGCTCTCCACAAAATAGCTCTGTCATTTCACGTGTCCGTCTGAATTTGTACAACAGGAAACAGTCAACAAAGTTATCTTTGTCTCGTAGAAGCTTTTATTCTCAATCATATGAAGCTTGTACACTTCAATACTAGCGTTAAAGCTACTTATGCATTTTGCATTTTACAAACTTGACGACCCAAAGCTTCACAAAGCGGTAACAATGAAGTTCCCAGATTTATTCTATCCCAGAAAGGCTTTCGTTCATCAGGACAATTTGCGGCTATATACAGCAAAGGGATCAATGCCAGATTCAGGCTTTTGGTCGGGAAATATACACTGATCATCCGCATTTTATTCGAATATTGCTCCATCTTATTTCCATCTTTTTACTAGTTCAAACATAAAAACATTCCATTTTAATTTTTTTTAAATCGCCTAAAATTAATGGCTGATTCAAAAACCAACAAACTTTAGAAAGCATTTGGAGAAACTTGGTATAAGTGAATAGTGATTGTTGACATAGGGGAAAATTATGAGTATTTCTCGGGTTTTTCTTCATCTCTTTATGATGCCGCTGGTGTGCAAAGCAGGTGGGATGTATAGCAGACCCAGAAGATTTTTTATCCGATTCACCTGCCCCGTATTAATTTAATTTCTTCTTTCGGACAGCTCAATTTTTTTGTCAGAAAAAAGATTACGAACTGAAATTACTCAAGTGAGGCACATATCTGCATGTGTGTGTTTTTCATTTCTTGCCTTTATTTTAATTTTATCTTCTTCATTTAGTGCTAGTCCTACTCTGGATAGCACAAATGTTAATGAAGTTATTTTGTTGATCTTTACATTCACTCTTGTCTCCGGGTTTTGTAGAGATAAACTTTTACATGAGCAGTCTCCTGAAATAATGGTCTACTGAGATAATTAAAAGGAAATACGCAGGAAAAGCCAAAATAATTGTATATTGAATAATGTACCTAGAACAATGTTTTTGTTCCAAACCAATGGACAGATTGTTGACTGAATTTAGCAATTGTTGGCTGAATATCATCAATAAAGGTATTATTATTTCTTTTATTTGTTTAGCTTCTGTGTTATGTAGGTAGAACAGAATTGAAACTTCGAAATAATCAGAAGTCAAATGCCCTATCCAATTGACATTAAAATCATTTTCTTCAAGCTTGAAGCTTACAAAATCTAACTTTATTGAGGACATTACGTCTGAACGAAATCTTTTTATAGTTTGAAACACTGATTCGTTCGTTTGTCGTTGATGAATCTCACTCCTTTTTGCTTCAAAATTTAAACCCTATAATTATGTCACACGATATCTCCGATAAAAAGATGTCCATGTATGATGACGTGTAGCTTGTTTTTAATATTCGTACTGTGCTACTATTGTTGGCAGAAATATCCAGAATTGAGTATAAAAAAAACTTGCGTGAGGCGTCCTTCCATTTTGACATAGCGTAGCATGTACTCTCTCTAACAAGAAATGAACGCTTTGTCAATGAGGTCAATTCCTCAATATTTTAATTCTAAATAATAAAATTTATAGGGTTAGACAATTTTTCGAATTGACCACTATTCTATTTTTAAATTTGCCTATAATTTTTTGTGCAGTCCATCAGTGCCCATCTCCAATCTTAAAGAGCTAGTGGAGTCTGAAATGGAATATGGGACTCGTGATGGTTCTGTGTACATCGAAAATTTCAAGGTAAGGAACATCTCTTCGTAATCATAATCACAAAAACACGTTTGAAATCGAAACATAATCTATAGAACTGGTTTTTCGCTTCACTGACCATTCATAGGAAGTGATTCTCAACTTCATCAATAACAACATTTGCAGATTGTAAGCTGAAGTATATTTAAAACACGTAACGTCGATTTCTAAAATTGTATGAGTGCATTTGATGTTGCTCACGTGACCCTTCGATGTTCACATGCGCAGAACTCTGACAACCCCGTGCACCTACAAGCCTACGCTCAACTCTCCGGCTTCAGTGAACACAACTTCATGAACAGTTACGACGATGCACTGATCCGCGTTCGCAACGGCAGTTACGCCTTCATAGCAGACTATCCTGGTCAGTCCATAATTCAGTACAATGATTTAAACTAAAACAATTTAACATGATATTTGGTTTACGCAAGAGGGACAGTTTGTAATGCAGAATTCTGCCACTGATTGTCAAATCGTATTCTGTTAGGATTCAATTGAAAACTGTTCGAGTTTTTGTAAGAATTTGATAAGTTTTTTGAAGCGATTTCAGTGGTTGAATACACTAGAATAACGTAATAAGATTAAACTGTTTGGTCCATTCTTGGATGCTACCCAAGTCCTATGCTGTTAACGTAAAAGCATCAATCACGCACATGCACCTCAATCATACGCAGACATTTGTCAAGTACACATACCTTAAAAACGCACAGATATTTCAGTCAAGCACGCGAACCGCAATCACAGACAGACCCCCAAGAGTTAAGAAGGAATTGGAATCAGTACTTCATAGAACTGGAAGCTTCCTTATCCAATATTTATCGAGTCGATTTATGAATGTGTTTACAGCGCCAACAGATACGATATTTCAGGCAGCTGGTTCTAGATACTGGCAATTTTAACTGGAATACAAGTGTAGGTATTCCGTAATGATGAAATAACTCAAGAGAAACGAGTCGTTCTATCGGTGTCGATACAATTTACTCTATCTCTCTTCGCTTTTAATAATACAATTTTTAAGTAGGCTCGTTTACTCACTCAAGGTCAGTGGATAATGAGGCTGTTAGTAAGGCTCATTTTATTACTTAGGGTCCCTAACGCAGCCATCAACAAGGCATTAGTCGTTTATGGTCACTGGCAGTGCGACTGACTAATAAGTTAGTGTAAATACTTAGGGTCAATGACGGATGCAGTCATCAATTCAGTTAGTTTAGATGCTTAGTGTCACTGAATAATGCAGCCGTCTGGTAAAATCACTTAATTGTTTAGGGCTACTTACAAATGACGCCATCATTTAGGTTCGCTTAATTGCTATAGGGTAATAGGTAGTACAACCATCAGATAGATTCGTTTAGTTGTTCTGTCGCTCGTAAATGCAGCCGTTAATTAGTGATTTAGTTGCTTATGGTCAATGTTAAAAGTGGTTGTCAATTAGGTTTGTTTAATTGCTTATGATCACTGATTAGCTTCTCCAAGTTGCCTCAGGCTGATAGCAAATTAACTGACAATTACGTTAACTTATTGTATGTAATTTTTATTCACTATTTCGGTGTACACTATCTAATTGTTTACTCGCTATTCCTATTTATACTACGTAGTTGTTATGACTAGGTAATTGTTTATTCACTATTCTGATAGTTAATTAGGCGGATTTACACAATTCGATTAGGGCTGCTTTTAACTTATACCGTTGCTTTTTACCACAGTAGCTTGCTGAGCTGGTTTTGACCAGTTTCTTACATTCGCCAGCTAATGCAGCTTTAATTGAGCTCACGTACTGTGACAGTTGACGCTTCTCGCCTTCATGTAGCAGTTAATCAGACAGGTGCACACTCTCACGGTCATTACACTTTACAAGTTAAACATTTCATATAATTCCACTCAAGTAAAAGAAAAATAACAGGCGTAAAAAGACATTTTTAATCGCAAACCATTAAGAATACAAACGTTCCATCCTCGGTGCTGAAATAAAACAAAAATCCAACTTGACATGTGCCGAAATTGAAAACATTTGTCTCGATAACCTAAACTCTCTTTTCTTGAATTCGCCGACCAGTTCTAAGATGTACCTTTACTCACTTTCATGGATGCAATCATTCATGTTCATTCAAGGGGAACTTGAATGTATGATAGAACTTGTTTGTTTTTTACAGGAACATTCAGTACATTTATATAAAAGAGCGTGAAAATTTCATTCCTTCTGTGATTGCTTACAGTTTTTTCTATTTAGCTCTGAAGACTCAAAAACAGCGAGCTACGCTCATCGAGCTTGATTTTGAAATCTGTTAAGAAAAAATTATTCGCAAATTCATACCTTACTGTAGGTATTATTCCATTGAGATTAAAAATGTTTCTTTTGATGTGTGCACTCATAAATGTTCGACAACAAGATTGACATTTGAAGGCAAGGAATGGACTCAATTCATTCATTTTTTGGTATTGTAGTTTGATGATGACACTCCAGTGAGTGTAAAGACACTCGAGTGCGTGTGATGACTTTTATCTAGGCCTGAGTATGAAGTGATATTTTATTTCTGCGAGATTAACAGCTCCAGCTCTTTTTTGATCACAAAACTTATCGTGCCCGCTGGAAAATTAGTCTCGCTGCGATGAAGTTGTGAGATGTGTTCGTATGATAATGGATTATCAAGTAAAGACGTATCACATTTGGAGAATAGTATCAAATGTTCTTAATGGCAGTTGAGAAGCGCATTTCTCGCTAAAAAGATCAACAATATGTGATGATAGAATCAAAAGGAAAATAAAATCTAGATTTATTATTTAAAAAGAACTCTTTGCCTTATAAGATTACTTCATAGTTCAAGGACTGCTCAGTTGGCTGTTTTATTTGCAATGTTTTCATCACTAAACGTTGTCAAATGTCACGTAATATGGATTTCGTTGGGCAGGTATACTGGGATACTGAAGTTTCAGGTGTACTCCTGTTAATAGAAAATTTAAGGGTTCTACACTCGACTTATTGTTAGATAACCAGCCAATATCAATATATCTAGATATTTTCTTCACTTCAAATGTGTATTACATGAGTAGCTGAAATGGCCCTAGCGTAAAATATAATTATAAACGCGTTGCAAGAATCCTGTAGGAATTCATGTTGACTAATGTGTACAACTCACATGCTATAAGAGTTGCATATACCTTTATGATTGCCACGTAAAGTAAAATTATTACACATTAAAAATACATCATAAACACCACGCTTTGCTAGCGTAAGCTTCTAATTCATGTTAGATATGATATATAATTCTATCTGGGAATCATTCTAGAAACTCTGAGGGGGGAACTAAATATTGATTTTTAGTTTGATGCTGTATTCATATATTTAGATTAGTTATAACGTAATCCCGACATATACACACGATTCGCAGAAAGTTTTGCGAGTATCTCTGTTGCTCAGTCGTTTCTCCATTCGAAAAATGTAATGCGCTGTCGAACACGTGAAACAGCGTATCTTTTATGCACACATTGAAGCGCTTGGATGCAGCATGAAATATTTCCAGTCCTGACACCTGAATACTACTGAGAGTTTACATGGACAAAAACCCTAAAATATTCGTTAAAATACTTCAAGAATTTGTTATTACAGATACAAAACTATAGAAATTCCCCGCTCAAGGGAAGAATGGTGAACTTAGATTCAACCGAATGCAAAAACAGAACATTCACACAAACGTTAGTTTGTGAAAAAGCACACGTTAAAATGTAAAAGAAATATTAGCCTTTCGTGTTAATAGTTTCAACTGGTAACTAGGATAGCAAGAGCACATTTTCTTTGTAGCACTTTATTAAACGCTCGTGCAGAAGATATATGTTCAAGCGATGCACTCTCTGCTGAACAATATTAAGAATGATGGATTGAAGAAACGTAATTATAGTTGCAAGCTAATATTGGGATTCTTTCGCGTCGTCGAAGAATGTTCTCAAAATTAGGGGACCTTAGTGGACATGACATCAATACCTATGATTGATAGCTGCACAACTCTTGCTGCTAAAGTAGTTAGGAAAATTTATGGCGCTCGAGAAATTTTAGTCCGTGTTGTGTTGGCACCAAATCTGTGAGACAAAACATGTCCTACGATAACGTGAAACCAAGCCAAACTGGAACCAAAATCTCAGTCGATAAGCAGGTCAGATCAAACTGGAAATCTTTAGGCCTTACCGCATTTTTTTCAAATGATACAAAGTAGAGTATATCGAGTTCCTTTGGAGTTTTGAATCTTTGTCTTTGGAAGCCTAACTGATTAAGTTTGCTAGTAATTTTACCAGTTGAATGTGATTATTCAAGAGGGATTTTTTGAAGCAATGTACGTAACATGGTACAAAAAAGATTAATACATTCAATATTAACGTTCAAAGCCTTTGTTCATTCCCTGCTGAAAATTTAATGACCGTTCTTTTAAAACTGATCTCTTAATGTACTGAGAAATAAAATTATTCATGAAACTAGTCGACTGACAGAAAATAATCGGCCAACTACGTATACATTCAGTCTATCATTGAAAATACACAACTCATTGGAACCTACATTGTAGGTTCCAACGTATAGATGCACAAAACTTGCTGATTTTAAATTTTTTTGCGCATCAAAATTTATCTATTGAAAATAGGTTACGGGGGTAACCTCGGTTACATGTGTATTAAGCGAAAACATATTGGCATTTATTGATTCAGGTCACGTTGATGAATATTAAAATAGGGGAAAAAGCAAATAACCCACCTCGTTCGATGACCCTCACCACTACCATGTCATACAACTCAGAAGTGCTCTATGGAAATAACCTCCATACTGCGGTCAGCGATGTCATTCTGGAGTTTCTGTTTCCAAAAGCTTAAGCCATTTGTCAACGAAGTGATGAATGTATACCATCTTGAAATATTATAGTAAGATGATAATTTTCGGATTGGCAATTTTAATTGAAACCAGTATATGGTAATCATTCTTTTATTTTGTTACTTTCTGATCCCTTAATAAGACTGAACTTAGCTTCGATACTTTCAAGTTAAAAGTTTTCCTATTTTCTTCTCCTACAGCTATCATTTTTCTTTTACTGAGCAAAAATATGCTCCACATTGTCGAAGCAGCTTTTTTCTTTTGGAGTAATAACTCAAAATGAATACGAAGTATTTACAGTTTTTAAGAAGTATTCGAAAAAGATATCTACCCAAAATATTTGTATTTGTAGAACGCTGAAAAACATAAATAGTACAATCTTAAAGAAGAAAATAAATCGGGTAACTACTTTGAAATTTATAGTTATTGACTTGAAGGCTGAACACAAGTTATTATATAAATTAATTCTTGTAAAAGATTCAGAGCTTTACCATATCGTGCAAAACTCAGTCGGGCATGCACAAAGTAAACGCATTTTTGAATATAAGTGGTAAATAAGTGGAATTAAATGAATTAAGATTACCCTTAAGTTGAAAGTAAATAGAAAACCGTTTCTGTTCAACCCTAATCTATAAATCAAAGGAGGCTTACGTAATAAATAAGCTCGAGGTTTCATATCACAATGTTGCAGGTATTACGGATATGATTTGTCTACATGTTCTTCATAAAATAAAGAAAAGACATTAAATTGGACACCGAAAATTTTAGCAAATACGTTGTAAGATAAGTTTTAAGACCGCACTGTTCAACGAATTAGCAAACGGACGCGAAACTTACTCGCAGATTCTTCCAATTTCTCTTCTCGCCACGAGAATAAATATTCCTGCAAGTATAATTTATTTTTATATAATAGCCCCCTCGTGTTTAAAAGGGTGTGATCTACGATTATTTCACTAATATACCTGTCTATATGTATATGCAGGAGTGAAAAGAGATTGACGGCATGAAAGTGTTTGTGCGGTTTACACTTTGTCCATCTTCTTTCGCTTAAATTTAAACGCTTAGGTACTTATGTTCCGATGCAAAATATCACTTTAACTTACAAAGATGTTCTTTCACCTAATGTTGGATTCATATTTTCATTCTCACGTACAAATACGTTGATGATGGACGAAGTCATAAATAGTCCACAGCAATGAATGTTTCTACATATTCCATTAAACCTTATCCTGTTGATTATTGGTACAAATCAGTGTACTTTTCACATGGTGTAGACATCCATATTGTCAGTTGACTGTAAATGAAAAGTAATGCATGGAAATCGAAGCAAGTTGATTAAGAAGTTCTTAAAGAGTTCAATAAACTGTACTGATGTCTAGCGAATTTTGCTGCATATCATAGCACTGAAGTGCTGCTATGAGACGAGGCAAAGTTAGTCTTAGAGAAACGAGAACAACTTTTCATTATTAATTTGGATTGAGTTCTTTCTTTAACAGATGAAATTACAATTTGAAAATCGGGAAAAGGGTATGGGTACTAAAGTAAACGAAGGTTAAAATCGATCAGTACAAATTTATAGCTAATGGCAAAGTTAGGCCTGATGTATAACTAGCTCAGTATATCGACTTATCTTAATATAGTCCTGGAATAAAATATATAATTCTTCTATCTTATTCAAATGAGTGCTTCTTGGCCTGTATTGATCAAATTAATATTAAATTGTAATGTTTTTTAGAAATAACAGAATTATACATCTAGTATACTTTTTCCTTCGGACAAATACCTCTTTATCTTCCTCTCAAACTTTGATCTCTGTGTTGTCTTTAAAGAACGTTTTTTCATAATTTTTGAATGAACCATTGATTTTGCTGAGATAACGCGTTGTTGTCCAGGTAGGAGTATTTGCATTAGTAGATGATTTTTGACAAACTGAAATCCTGCTGTTTGTTTCGGAGATGATAAAAAATACTGTTAGGTGCAGATTATGGGGTATAAATACGTGTTCTCGATTTGCTTAGTCATCAGTTGGTATTTCAGCTTGGCAGGCAGCGCGACTGGGTATCCTGTGGCTGAAGAACATTGTTACTGGGTATCCTGTAGTTAGGGAATATTGTTACTGGGCATCCTGTGGCTAGAGAACATTGTTACTGGGAATCCTGTGGCTAAAAAACAGTATCTGTAGTCGTACAAAGTGAAAATTTATTTGTTTTCTTGCTGTATTTTTCGGCATAAATATTTGCCCCCTCTTATATATACGCTCCTTCTTAAGTTACATAGGCTATTATTTTCAGAGTAAAATTCTGTAAGTTTAGCTAGGGGGAACGCTGCTCAATCATTCACAGTGACAAAATTAAAACATACTTTGTGCATTAAGGGTTTTTTGTGCCATCTTTTATAAAAGTGTATCATTTCACAAATTGTATTAGTTTTATTGTGGCTGTTTCATTTCTCATTTACGCTTCCAGTAAAAGATATTATGAAGTGAATGCCCGTATCTTTTCTTCAATATTCTTCTCGGACGCTTATTTAAGTGTTTTCACTTTCTTTTAGCTATACTTACATCAAGGTTTGTTTGTTTTCGCATTAACTGCTCCCAATGTGGTGTTCGTTGCTGCCAAGTTCTTCTTAGATCTTTCACATCAGTCTAATTGTCAACATGAAATACGAGTATAGGAGAAACTGTACCTCATCATCCATTTTGCTATTTCACTTATGTGTTTAACAATTTTTAACTCGGTGGGCTCACCATTGCTGTTCGTAAATGCCATTGTACAATTGTAACACATAACAGACATAGTTTATTGTAAATTCTAACACTGCACTAGCGAGTGACTTGTATTTAAAAAATTTTCCTTCTGATTATGTTGGACATACAATTTATTAGAACTATCTGACTATTTGAAAAAGAAAGGTTTTGTGTAGCAAGAAAGAAGCCACCGAATTGCAGGGGTTGCTAAGTAAGATATGAGGTGAATATTTCCTCATCCGAAATATATCAAATTAGTGAACTCACTTTCATTACTTGAAGAGTCATCTTAACTATAAAATTCAGTTGTGGTGATGAACTTGAGTCACATCTACAACTGATTTTTTTGTATAATTGAAATTCATAATAACTTACTCTATTTCTCGACTTATTCGACGATTGGATACCCTCGAATACCGTATTTTAGCCCAAAAATCTGACGAATTAAAAGTTCAGAATGGTACATTAAATTTACAATAAATTGCATGAAAATTTAAATCCCAAATAATTAGATTAGGTTTTTTACATGTACATATACAGTATGTTAAAACATTGGATTATGTTTACCGCATTGCTGCTTACTTTCTTTCGGTTTATGGGAAGGAGATTGTTTTGTGGGAATAGTTTATAGGAAAGAATGTCTTTTAAACCGCAAAATCAGGTAAAAATTATTTTTTACTCGTGCAAATTTATTCTTGATGCATGATTTTGCATGCACTTCATTTGTTGAGCTTAAATTTCTGGTACATATTCTGTCTTGATATCATTTTTCAAACTTTCAGTATTTTTTGATGTGGGCTGTAAGGAAAAGGTAAGTTGAAGACAAAGTGCTGCCAAAGGAGATGAAAAACATTGCTAATGCCTCAACTGTCGAATTCAAGGATTTTGGGAGAAGTCTCGTAGTTAAAGGGCTTCAATGTGTAATTGCTATGCAAATTAAAGCAGGAATTTAGAAAGTCTAACTCTGAAAAATTGGTTGAAACGATTTAGCGATTCCAAAGCACACCTACTGAAGTAAATAGTGTACGATTCAACTCTTTAAACAAAAAACTTGGTTACATAAGTGACTTCTTTAATAAATTTCAAAAGTTGCTCTGTTAGAATAACGCGAACGTGGTGCACGAGTTCTGTGTCTGCCTTATTCCGTTCTTTGATAATAATTAGTCGGTTCTTTGATAATAATTAGTCCGTTTTTTGATAATAATTAGTTGTGGTAAGTGGTAACCTGAGTTTCGGACTCTTTCTTTAAGATAAACGTCGATGCTAAGTTACGGCAACGTGTTCATGTGATCTCACAAATAACGTCATGTTTCACATCTCTGATTATTTACAGCGTACTGCCAAAGTTTGTAAAATGTAGAACAGTTTTTTCTGAATCGCTGCGTTGCTTATACTGCATTTAGAATCGATGCTTTACACTCTAGTGATCATGACAGAGATAGTAGATACATAAGTGCATTGTGCTTCATTCTTTTGAAAATTAGTCAGATATTATTTCATTGCATGATACTGGCCAGTGGGTATTCAGAACTGAGAACTAACATCAATCAATAGTCAGTAGAAGGGGACATGCTGCAGAAGCCTTTGTTCAAGAGGAAGAAATGAAGGCGAGGTCACACAAAACAAAAGTCGGAACTGAGTGTCAATTAGATCTGTAGGTAGTACTGCAGACTCATCGGGCGGTAATGGAAGGCAAATATGCAAAATCAGGAAACATATTACAAAAAAGTAATTTCAATTATGTGGTGAATAATATAACTACTACATTGATGTAAATGAAAGTTGAACATCAATTAATTAAAAATGACCGAATCATGTTTGGGTGATGTTATGAATTAAAATAGTTCAAACTTCACTGTTTCCTTATCTTAATTTCATGCTTTATTCAAGCTCGTCTCTTTAGTTACCTGGTTTGAAAGTAACACATGTAATAGGTAAAAAATATTATTAGAACAGAACTTTGGAATTTTTGTATCGTGTAGCTTTGTGATGCCATAGTAATATTATTAGTAATGAACAGTGTGTCACTGAATTCTTTGGGGGGTGGGGATGAAGTCGAACATTCCTAAGTATATTAATGTAAAACTGAAATATTGTTTCCACCAACAATCCAAACTAGTTTTTTGTATAGTACAGCAGCATGGGGTCTATATTTGTTTCATGGCCACGTTGGCAAGAATTTTCTGGCACGATTTTTGTCAACGTAGGTTTAGTTTTAGTAAATGGAAGTTTTTAGTCAATCTGGTTGAGGTATTGATAAAAGCTCGGAAAGTAAATATATTAAAATTTGCTTAGCATCTTGAGTTTTTATTAGGATTAGAATCGAAAGACATTTACATATTAAATTTTTTAATTTAATGCATTTCAATTTGCGGCCTGTTTTGCATGCATTAATTCATAATTACTACGTGAGAAAAACAGTATATGAATAATATTGCAACTTCCTGTATTTTCAGCTCAAACATAAAAATATCACAATGAATTACATGATGCTTTCCGTGCTGGCGCTTTTATGCGCTAGTTCCGTGAATACGGCTCCAGTTCTCGCCCAGGTCTCTTTACAAAATTCGACAATTTCTGAAGTATCCTTGACATCCAACTCCTCGAGTTCTTCAAATACACAGCTGGATGGGGCACTAAATGCTAGTACTGAATCGACCCAGGCAGAACAGGAGTATGAAAGGAGGACGTCTCTCAATAAAGGCCTGGCTGAATTGCTTACGCCTTCCGGTGTGCTTGTGAATGCTGCCTTGGACTCCCTAGCTACGAACGCATCATTCTCCTCATCAAGCAATACACTGCTCGTCGACATGCCTGAGAAAACTATTTACATCAACTGGAAGTTCTTTATGAAACTCATGGTAAATGCGTTGCTTAAAAAGGAAAAGAGAGTCCAGGAAGCTATGAAATGCGTAGTAGGCTTCCCTTGCAAGTTCCCAAGTGCCTTCAAAAAGATGCTCATGGGTAAGAACCTCTAGAGTCAGTAAGACGTCAGTTATAGAG
Organism: Trinorchestia longiramus; assembly: GCA_006783055.1. Taxonomy (NCBI): domain Eukaryota; kingdom Metazoa; phylum Arthropoda; class Malacostraca; order Amphipoda; family Talitridae; genus Trinorchestia; species Trinorchestia longiramus. Next base: position 43,674 of record VCRD01002348.1, on the reverse strand, counting down.
CGTTTGCAAAACTTCCATAATTAACTTTTAGTTATTGTGCGGTATTTTAAAAGCACTTTCATGTCACTGCATTTGATTCACATTACTCTACAGTTGCTTATTTTACTGAAACTCGTTATTTTTTACTTACTGAAATCTTATTCAAATTCTGGAGAATTGCTGAAAATAGACTATGGAGGATCGTCGTGTTTATACGAGAATACTCTCAATGTTTTAATACATTTACTCACAAGTATTTCGTAAATACTTACTATTTGTGTAATAATTGTTTTGTATGAGTGAAATTACTTGTTTCGTTTTCAACTTATTTTGACCGCTCATGTATCACAATCTAATAGCTTATTCTGTTCTTTGCCAACAAAACAACAAGTTTCCGCCCTTTTTCTTTCTATTTTTTACTGCATTTGGCCTAATTGCTGAGAATCTGAGAAACAAACATGAAAATTTCCTCAAAATTCATCTTGACCTCAACTGCTTCCTAAAATTTTTATTTTCTTCACATTAGAATTAGCATCAAACTTCAATTCGGATAGCAGCAATCCACTAGAAGGCGGTTAGGATCGTACTTAATCTCTTCCGGTAGCTGAGCTGTTAAGTATCTAACACCACTCAACAGTAAACTCACGATTGTGACTAGCAACCGTACTTATTTAATGACGTACGAGTATTTGTGTCTTGGGATTCTTCCAAGTCAGTGCAAACACGCGCTTTCCACAAAATTTGTAATATTATAATGGGATTTGTTTTCAATGTCGCTTTCAACTCTATGTAAAATTTATTTTCTTACCTGATTTTATAGCTACGCTTCTCCATTCCTGCATTATGTTCTTCAATTCTACTCCTCCTGAAATCGTGCATCACGTAAAACTAAAGCCAGGCACCTCAGCTTAAAAAGGTGACACGAACTGCGAGGCTTTCCCGTTTCAATTACGATTTTACGTTTCATATTTTTTAGTTCATTGTTTGTATACATGCTAAAGGACGAGCTTTTCGTTTTTTTTAGATAACCATTTGTTACATGTGCCGTGAATTTTTCACATTTATGTTTTCATCCTTTTAGAAGACGGAAAAACCGCATTGATGCACAACAAATGCGCCTCCAACTGTACTGAAGAGACCGAGACCATGGCCACGACCTTCAGGCAGGTGGTTGAGACCAAGCATCCCACCATCTACGAGGATACCCTCGTTCTCCTCAATCAAGTGCAAGAAGCTGACGACGCTGACGACGAAACCGAAGATAGCTTTTAAGAACGACGACCTGTAAATCAGAAGCAGAAGAGTAGTCTTCGCTTTGGTTTTTGTTTATTTTGTTTTGTTGGTGCGCTAACCTCCGACAATACGTTGTGATTTGTAATTACTTTTACACTTGTTGTCATGTCAATAAATATAAACTGGAGCGAGCACTGTTCACAAATGCACTTCATTTGCAACACTTTACTAATCCTGTAGAATTTGTGGAGACCTCCAGTAATAGTAAAATGAAAGCAAGTAGAAATCTATCCATTTTACCCTACAGTGAAGTGAAACTAAAATACATGGAACGTTATATGGGTTACTCTAGATTGATAGGTTATATTGTAAACTTCATTACATAATGTACATAATTCCTCGTAGTATCCTTTTTTTCCAGAAAATTTTAACAATGAGATACTTACCGTATTCGCACGGGCTGATTGGTTGATTGACATTTTACAGGTTATCACAAATTAGATTAAAACATTTTTCTATATTTAGATATATCAGATAATTCGTTAAAATGGGGGACAATAAATGTGCAACTACTATGCATGCTTCCAATACAAAAGATTTCCTAAAGATGTTTGAAGTTCAGCAAGTCACGAGCTGCACGTGTCGAGGAACACAATCTTAACATCAATGCCCGAAAGGAAGAATTTAAGTTTACAAGCCCCTGGCGACATATTTTTGATACAAAATTCAATAACTCGTGCTAACATTCGTGTACTCTAAGCATCTCGTCCCCAGGGTTCTTATTTTTTGTGTCCTAGCTCATTTTTGATCACATAAGACCTGCATCATTTTGCAGTTCTCTGAATGCCGCTATGTGCATGTCCACTCAATGTCGTACAACAGAATATGGTGACAAGAACGAGTAGAGGGGTTAATTTTTGGGTGTTCGAAGTCCTATACCGTCTAAAGTCAAGGCATCAATCACGCATAAACATCTCGGTCACGCATAAGCACTTCAGTCACGCGTAAGCACCTCTGTCACGCGTAAGCACCTCTGTCACGCGTAAGCACCTCTGTCACGCGTAAGCACCTCGGTCATGCGTAAGCACTTCAGTCACGCGTAAGCACCTCAGTCACGCGTAAGCACCTCAGTTACGCGTAAGCACCTCTGTC
>VCRD01002348.1:0-41173 GCA_006783055.1 Trinorchestia longiramus | reverse complement strand
CACGCGTAAGCACCTCTGTCACGCGTAAGCACCTCGGTCACGCGTAAGCACCTCGGTCACGCGTAAGCACCTCGGTCACGCATAAGCACCTCGGTCACGCGGAAGCACCTCTGTCACGCGTGAGCACCTCGGTCACGCGTGAGCACCTCAATCCCACTCAAGAACAAGGAGTAAAGAAGGATGAGAGGAGTGTGCATTTAACCCAACTCCTGTATTCTTACCTACAATATATCATTCGAATGCAGTTACAGAATGTCTGCGAGGGATATCTGAAGACATAAATTGTGCTCTCTAGCAAATTTTTTCATCTTTATAGCGATACATTTAACACGTTGCCTGCGATTGCCTAGCTGGTGCAAATCTTTACTTTGTACACACAGTCACTAGAAAGCCTTGAAAAAATTATAGAACCTAACCTGAGTGACCCACCGGCGGGTCGTATCGCACTCAACGTGTTAAATGAGTGGCATATTTTTAGAAAATTTCTGCCGTAACAAATACGATACCGTTTATTAATAAATTCTAAATATCAATTACGATTCGACGATCAGTCTGCCTCTCCATTGCGTAATTTACGATCAGTCTGCTACAGTTTTGTCCTGTAGCTTTTAGGGAGTTTAGAACGTCACCTGAGTACGTAGTACTGGTAGAATTGGAAAATTTGCGATATAAATGAGTAGAATCACTCGTAAGATAGTAGTCAAATTCAAAATTGATATCCAAGACTGTCCTTCTTGGCTCCATTATAATAATAAATCCTCAAAAAGGATAGTACATTTGTACGTATCGAATACGAAAAAATATTACTGAAATGCGTTTGTAAATCAGTATAACTCATAAAGTAATTACAAAGTATTCAGACTATGAATTGATGACTGTAAAAGTGCAGTTTAGCGGTGGTAGAAATGCATGCTGATGACTTCAAATTCTCCCTTAACCCTTGTGTGATGTTCATATTGTTGTTGCTCAGCCAGTGTTTGTGGGTCTAGTGGACCTGTTGCATTTTGTGTTTTTAATGCTTCACAATCAAACGCTTATGTTAAAACACACAACAAATCTTTACTTTATCCCAATAACGAGCATGATAAACAGTAAAAATGTTAGCAGTAAAAATGAAAACGAGTCCCACGAGACCCAGACACCACATAGGGGTTAAGAATATGCAAGGGTGCTTCGGACTATGAATATTTCAGTTACTATAATGCTGCTCTCTTACTGTCAGACCTGTTTAGACAACTCATGTGTGTTGCAAATAATGACCAGTGACACTTCAAGCTTTTCATCCTGCTGAAATCGGCGTAATTCATTATTTTATTTATCATCTTTACATTAAGAAAATGTAGAAGTCTCATCATCAGCTACTGAAGTTTCATACTGATCGTGTTACCATGAAACAACTGTAAATGGCAGTCAACTCAGGGTGTGTTTTATATTATTTCAGCATTTTTATGAAATTTTCTTACAACATTTCCATCTACATCGAAGGTTTATCCGTTTATGCAAAATGGGGTTTCACAGACAAAAGAGCTCTCCAACCATCAGTTTGTCTTCCTACTCTAATTATTGCAATCAACATCAGAGCCCAGAAGGTCGCACTTGGAAGAAACGTAGAAGAACAGAATTCGATAACGTAGTTATATTAGTGACCCTAGGTACGACCTTGATGGCATCTGTACCTTGAAGTTTCGTCGACATTATTTTTGAATTCTTCGGGCCGTTCGACAATTAATTCTATTTAATTAAATCGATACATCAGAGAGTTTGAACACCAAATTATTTCACGGAATATTTTCGTCGCATGATAAGGGAAATTGAATTTTCTGCTTCAGAGGATTTTTTCGTTAACGAGAGGCAAAGCTGGCCCATTCTGCAAAATGTTAGTTTTGGCATTTGAAGACGATAACACTTCACTATAAATGTGAATCCAATATCGGTAATTGTGGACGTTGTGAACTATACCAACCTAGAAAAATTTCTTCTCGATCCCACAAAACTGTCTGTGGAATCGGAGTGCCAGTACAAAAAATATACAACAGTGAATTTACTTATGTTAGACTTTTTTCGCTTGTTTGCACCTTCCGATGATGCTGAAACACTCTTTTTATTGTTCCCCGGCAAACATTAAAATCGGACGTCAGTTTTATCTCACTCCTATCGGGAACTAGTTGTATATTTTCTTGAACGTTTTTAGCAAGCTCTGAAGCACTTATAGGACACAGTTGAATTCTTTGCTCCATTGGAAACCCAGTGTTAGTCTCTTTGAACCGCTTTCCAAGCTTTCCAAGCTAATCTCGGGGTTCTAATATTCTTGCTCGTCTGTGTTATAAGTGTACGAGAGTTGAACGCACAGTGCTGAGTTTTAGGCGATATTGCTTGTGGTTAAAATTAACTAATGTCAGCAGCGTATTAAAAATGGAAATTATAAAAAACACAAAACATAAATTAGACTATAAATTGTGTATCAACACTATTGTCCGACGCTGCAGTTTCAAAGTGACTCATGAACAGTTATTAAATTACTGATTTCGAACAGTAAATTAGCTGTGCTCGCCAGAAGGTACCATAATTCTATCAGAAATTGGAAAACAGAGGAATAACGTCGAGAATTTTCTCACCTAAATGTCTTTATTGTGCCGAGTTTGTGTACTAAATATCGGTCGTTTTTACTCACACTTGTAAATGGTTATTTGTTACTGACTGACAGCAAACGTTGCTCAACAATATTATTTTGAGTGAACAAGGGAGCTGATGATACGAGTTCGGGCGATGAACTCAATTACATTTTAGGAGACAAAAATTATATAAAACTAGACAGTTCCCATGGAAATTCCACGATTTAGATTCATTTAATTTGAAGTTACAATAAAGATAAATGCAATAAAGATTTACAACGACTTATGGTGCTTGAAATGAATACTTCGTGTTAATTTTATTCAGAACTACCTTTTTGCATCTTATCTACCGATAACATGGCCCAGATAGTACCCGTTGATATTCGTTGGTTTAAAAGTGATAAGGTTAATGATCTATGAAATAAAATGCATATTTCAGTTTTGCCCGTGAATATTTTCAATCAATATATACAGAACGTCCATTCTGAATCTTATGTACCGATAATATGGCATGTAAGAAATAAAAGCTAATAACAGAAAAATTTGAGTATTTTAGAGTGACCCTGTGCTTTTGGTATCCACAATACAATGTTTGTAATAAATGCGTACCCGTTCTGATTTCAGTTCAATAATTTTCCTCCAGTTATAGATAGGAAGTAATGGGACGGACACATACAGATACAGAGAGATGGAGATACATAGTCTACTACATATGTAGATTAGTAAATATCTATTTATGTAATCGACAGTCTCTCTCCTTTTATCTATCTCTCTCTCTCTTTCTCTATCTGTGTGTCCGTCCAATTACTTCCCATCTATTATTGAGAAAAATTATTGAACTGAAATCAGAACAGGTATACATGTATTTTATAAGCATTGTATTGTGGATACCAGAGGCGCCAGATTACTATAATATACGTCATTTTTTCCCGTTATTAGTCTTCTTCACCTACACGGTCATGTTATCGGTAAATAAGATACAGAATGGAAATTCTATGTACATTCATGAAAAATATTCATTTAAAATACAATAACTCGTCGTAATTTTGTATACATTCGTCTTTATACTAATTTCAAATTAATTAAATCTAATTAAACTTAAAATGCAATTATGGATCGAAAAATCCATGATTTTATTTTTAAAACGTGGAAGACTGCATTACTGTATTACTAAAAAATTGATTGATACTGCAACACAAAATCCTTTACATGTGCGTAAATCAAAAAAATTTTGTAGTTAAACTTGATTCATTGAAAAACGTTGCTACATACAACCAACAGTTTTTGAGTTCTAGCTCACGGTTGTACGACAGTCTCACTCGAATATTTATGTTTGGAAATTCGGTATCAGTGATACCATTTCCTGTGGTTACTGGTTGGAGACACTATAGAAGTGAAAAAATAATTCAACATCACATCACATGAAACACGTCGCTTGTGGTTTACTAGTAGACGCACACGTGAAAATTTGCGTTTTTCACTGAATTTTTTCGATTGGTCTGCCAGTGGACGCAGGCTTTGTGAAGGAGTTTTCACATTGAAATATGTCTTTGGTATCCACAATACAATGCGTACAATGCATGTATACCTTACTAAATTTTCTCCTTTCTGAATCCTTAATAGCGTGACAGAGATGGACCAAGCAGGTAACAAACTGTGTATTATTATAGATTGGAATTTTTCTTATTTTTCGCGAGCTGCAGTGTTCATGTCGCATTTCTTTTGTGTTTCAGTGTTGGATTTTTATCAACGCCACTACTGTGATCTACGTTTGCTCAATGAACAAATGTTTAAGAAAATGAACAGCTTCGCACTGAGGAAAGGATCTCCGTTCACTCCTGCATTTAACTTCTTGTGAGTAGTACACCATTTCCTTGTTTTGTAGCTGCCGATAGATTTATTTCGATGAATTCTACGTAAATTTCGAAGTCATTGAATTAAATATATTTGATTGTTTAGCGACCCTTTTAATCCTGCGAGCGAGGTAAAGGAAAATTTTATCTGACAAAATGGACTCTTAACATTTCGGAGAATGCGTAAAGAAAAATGATTTAAACTATCCGTACATGGCAACACGCTGGTGCTGCTCGATTCCGTGGATTGTGTATTTTGGGCGATCTAGCTCCTGATGGACTGTCATAGATGACCGGGTAGTGGCCAAGATTGGAAACACTGGAGGCTAAAAGTTGCTGTAGGTCTGTGGTATACGAGGTGCATGAAGGCTTTACAAGTTATACGAGAGCACTTTCGGTGTTGCAATATATGGGATATTTAATTGTTGGCAACTTTAACTTTAAAAAGACAAAGCATCAGCCCTGAATATTCGGCTGTTTGGATTGTTCTGCGAAGATTTCGGATCAAACCACTCTCGTCTCCTCTACCACACAGAGGTTCGCTGGCTCTCCCAGAGAAACACAACGATGTGTTTTTTTGAACTGAGGGATGAACTCGTATTCTACAGAAAAAGGAACACGCATTTCAAGAAGATCTGTTGGGCAAGGAGTTTATTTCAAGGCAGGCCTACCAATCGGACATTTTTGAGGCTCTCAACCAAGTTAACTTGTCGTTTCAACGCCCAAAACATTTATCCTGCTCCAAAGTTCATATCGAAGCTGGGAGCGTTTGTTTGGAAGTTGAACCTCTAATGAACAACCTGGACAGTAAACACGGCTACAGAGTGTTCGAACTTCTGACTTTCCTCGAGATCGAGCCCAATGATGACTTTTCCGAAAAAATCGTCCATCACCTCTCACTGCTCAAAACTGAATTAAAGCATTGCTACCCGGACGTGACATGTGGTGCCTTCATCACTAATCTGTCTTCCGTTGATCTATGCGATCTGCCTGTCAATACTGGAAATCAAGAGGTGCTCATAGATTTCCAGTTTCATGAGACAGCAAAGACGAAGCAAAAGGCGTAAACTTTAACTTGTAAGGAAGGGCCGATGGTAGTCGACGCCCTTGTTACGGTTTTACACGATGTCTCATACCGGAGTCCTCTTTAGCATATTTGACATTCAACTGGTTCTCTCCATACTACTCGCAAACCACACCCATAGAGCACTATCACTCAACATCATATTCACTACATTTTGAGAGCAGGTATTAAATTGTTTCCTCTACTTCTCTGTTACACTGCATACATAACCTGTTATTCCCCTCATTCCCCCTCTATGTACGCCTATTCACACTTAATGTCTTACACCTGACGGCAAACAAAAGTTGGCTGTCCAAAAGTGCTAAGTTCTGTCCTATGACCTTCTGGGTGAGAATGGCTTCCTTATACCCGACACTAGCCCGTCGTGCTGTTTCCCAGCCACTGATTTTCCCCTCTACGTGGGAGTTCAAGCAGGGGTTCTCAGTCATGATGAAAATCAAGTCAAAGAGCAGGAAACATCTCGCTGTACCCAGGCATGATTTTAGATGTGCTGTAAGCAAAGTTGTGCCACACATCGATCAGTTGGTGGAAAAAAGTAGTTGCGTTCCTTACATTCAAATTCAATGGATGATTTGATTTCTATGTTGTTGATCCATTTGTTTGTTCTATATATGAATAAATTGATATCTGATCGAGATGTGTTTTCCTTGAAGCAGATGGTACGCGGCGATGGTATGTGATTTTCAAGTGGTAGTCAATCAAAAAAATTTGTGAATCACTGCTTTATGTGAGTGTATGGTTACTTGTACCTTCGCATTTTTCTATCTTCACTTAATCATGGTAACGGCTGCAAGAACAATGCTACATTTTTCAGTGTTCTCGTTAGCGTATACGTCTTTTCTCTAGTTTTGTTAATGTATGATACACGTATTGCAAACAATTGGTTATTGTAACGAGGAAACAATTGAACTTCTTTGATGTTTTATTCCTCCCAATGCTGGTGTAAAAATGACTAATTGTGGAAAATGTAGTTTAATATTGAGCTCAACTACAATAAAGTTTCGTTGAAACTTCAGGAGCTAATGTTAGCTGAAGTGCTCACAAATTGATTTGTGTTGAAATTTTATTTGTTCAGAATTTCCCTGAAAACCTGGGAGGAAGAGGACTCTCCATGCTCCCCAATCTCTGCTACACTCATTTTGCAAATATCAGCCTTTTATAATCCGTAACCTGTATCTGAGTTCTACGTTTTTGCAGCTTGATGAAGCTGAGAGACGGAGGAGTGTTGGAGAAGCTTAAGGCTGATTGGTGGGGCAGTAACCGCTGCGAGAACCTCCAGTCTTCTTATGCAACTCTCGGCCTGGTCGAGGTGAGTGGTCTGAGCTTGAGCTTTGAAGCATTTTAAGAGCCACTATTAAAGTATAATGTGAAAATCAAATTAAATCGTTTTGCTAAGAAATAGTAGGCTACGACGTGAAAAAATACAGAGGTTGAACAAAATATTGTAAAAATATTACGTATACATTAGATCTCAGGTAATTTCTGTGAAAAAACTTTCTTAAATTGTCTGCTGTGATAATTTTTGGATAAACTTGTATCCAAATAGGTGTGTCTTTTCTTAGAATTCAATTTGTCATTTTCGACAAATTCGACCATTGTCACTAGAAAATTCGGTCACAAAAACTCTTTATCAAAAACACAAAACAGGAAAATCGACGTTGCAAGTCGTGTATCTGCAGCAATTTGTTCATCAACTGTTCTCATTTAAATTTGTGGAAAATGGATTAGTGCAATAATCTGCTCGAATCTCTAGGTGAGCTCATCGTTCATGCTGCTTGCCATCGGCATGATGCTGGCGCTTTTTCTCTTCATCTGCGAGTTCTGTTCCCTGAACTCTGCCCTCATGCTGAAGGCCACCTCGCTGCCTGAGAAGGTTTACGACGCCCAGTCTGGAGTACGCCTCACAAAGCCTCAGCCTGAATCATTCAATGAGGGGCATCATAGAAAATCACATGTGCAGTGACTCTTATGCTTCTTGAAGGTGTTTATCTAAGATTTGAGTAGCAGTAAAGCCCGTTGACTTTGGAGCGTGTGAAAACTTTGCCAGCACGTTAAATATAGATAAGATTATTCCAACATTTACTGAAATTTAGTGTACTTAGCGTGGCAGGGCCTTTCATGGGTGGAATTATAACTGAAGAATACATGAGTTGTCATATATCTCTATTATATTGCACTTTGGGATGTGTGATGGCAGAGAATCACCAGTATGTACTACAACACTATAACAGTGGTGTCACAATGTCCAATTAAATCAGCTAATGCGAGATAAATCCAATGTTGTCCAATTCTGCTTGTCTGCTTCCAGAATCACGACGAGATGCTCGTAGGTGCGCGCAGCAAACGCCACAAAGGCGCTCTAGGTTTCTTCGTTTTATAGTGTTTTTTGTATGGTAAATTCAAAAATGGTTTACCGCCGAAATGAACATGATTAATAGTCTTTTTAATTACATTCTGGGGTGAGAAAATAAAGGAGAAATTTTCTACGAGATAAGAACGGCTACCTGACAAAACTTAGGTGGATTTAGTCATCTAGATATTGCATGAGATTGTTATCCTGCATCAAGGTTGATGATTTCAAGAGGATATCAAATTTATTCCTCCGAATTTTCACACCAACTTCAACTCCTGCTTATCTCCGTCTCTTTCTAATTTGTCAGTGAATTGAAAGATGAAAATTCACGTCCTCGAATAAAGCAGACAATTTCGCTTTACGATTTTGAAAAGATCTCAAGATTTCACTCTGGCACACAAACGCACATGTATTACTGCAATCAATTCTATTTTAATACACCCGAGTGCATATTAAACGCATGATTTTTCTTGAAAATGCATGTCAGACAAATGAAGGGAGCAAGATACTTTTTTAATTTAAAGCTGTCATTTATATACACTTGAAAATTGGTGTAGGTATAATACCGACGTATTCAACTATTATTCACTACATTTCATAATCAATAACTATCATGCACAATGCCATATACTTCTAATGAATTGATACACTTTGCACATACTTATTAAAATGCAAGTTCACAAGCTTGAAAATATTGGTAATATAACTTTTTTTCGTTGATACATTTCTTCTTATAGAATTGTGTACAAGTAGGAGTATTGTAATATATAATCCGTTTGACAGTAGAGGCCTGTTTTTTCTTGTTAATAACTTGAATAGAATCACATCCTCCTTCACCAAATGCATGTTGTGGTTATTTTACTGTCAGTATTTTTGTATGAAGTGTATATTGAACCATACTGGATTACTTACAATGGTTTCATGTAAGTGACTCAATACAAGTTTAGAGAGTAACACAGAGTGGAAAAAAAATTCAATTCTCATCTTTCCTCTGAGCTTTGATATCATGAAGCAGTAATGCTGATGTATATTCATTTCGGCATCTTTAATATTATTTCATCTCTAATTACTTTGAATTGCACAATTGTCTAATTTTTTCTTCATAAATGATTAATTTTATCGAGAAAAAATTCACTGCAAGTATTTCTAGAGATAGAAATTAATTTGAATGGGATTTATTAGTACTGTGACTAAATCTAGTAATAATATTCGCAAAATGTAAAATGAGGTTAGCGGCGATTTTAACATTTTGTATCTCCGGACTGTACCTTGTAACGTACGAAAAACCCCTACCTCACAGTCAGCAGCTTGGTAACGTTAGAAAACCCTACCTCACAGTGTCACCAGCTTGGTAACGTTACAAAACCCTACCTCACAGTGTCAGCAGCTTGGTAACGTTACATCCTATCACATTGTCAGCAGCTTGGTAACGTTACAAAACCCTATCTCACAGTGTCAGCAGCTTGGTAACGTTACAAAACCCTCACAGTGTCAGCCGCTTGGTAACGTTAGAAAACCTTACTTCACAGTGTCAGCAGCTTGGTAACGTTACAAAACCCTCACAGTGTCAGCCGCTTGGTAACGTTAGAAAACCTTACTTCACAGTGTCAGCAGCTTGGTAACGTTAGAAAACCCTACCTCACAGTGTCAGCAGCTTGGTAACGTTACAAAACTCCACCTTACAGTTTCAATAATTTAAAACAAAAATGAGACTCGATTGTTACGCCAATACATTTAGAGACGGTTTGGTATGAAAATATTATGAATTGCTTATAATAGATTACAATATGAAAATTAAAGGAAATAATTATAGAACTCTTATGCAGAAAGCTGCTATTCTTGATTGGCTGGAAGTCTATGATCGTCGGGATGTCGTTTTCACGCGCATGAACAGCAAGCAGTCGAAGTGCGGTTATCTTAGCCAAATTAATTCTTGATATCAGCCATGCAACTGGATGTCCTAAACATTTGACCATCAGGCTTCAGATATTCACACTGATTTAACTCTTTCAAGTCTTTCAGTACGTATTTCATACCTCTGAAGAGGTCGTGTTCAATTTTTGGTGGTACAGAAAGCATACCACTTTTTAAAATTGAGTTCCTGCGCTGCTCAGCAGCTCAAAATTTGTACAACCATTATAAATGTCAGGGAATATCCTTATGAATCTTCAAGTTTATAACCATGTTACACATTTCTTTCTATCAAAATTATGAGCCTGAAAGGGTTAAGAAATCACTATACTTAGGACTTTATTCTCGAGATAGCCAAATTCTTATCAGAACGAGCAATAGTATTACATATCGTTCTTTATTTTCAGGGAAACACATGATTTTGAATTTTCCACGTGAATATTAAGATTCTTGGACGACGAGATATTTATTAATTTATTTGTCAACAGGTAGCAAGTCTCAGCATCCATGGATTTGCACGAGTTCTCATGTTTATGGAAACCCCCGGCAGCCGCCCAGAGTGCCCGTGCGTAAAAACGGCCCAAGAGGCAATATTTTTAGAATCTGCCCTTTGATTTCGAGAACTAGAATCCTAAACCTGAAGCCATGGCAAGGCCTGCCGCTGTCATCTACACGAAATTGATAGAATTTATTCACAGAGAAATGTCGCCTCTCGAAAAGATCTCGCCAGAAATAGTGTAGAATCCCTGATTAATTACCCGAGTTCACACTAATACTAGAGAAGTCCACAGGAATTGACTTTACAACTAACGTTTTTTGTGATGTCATGTTTCTAACACATGATGCCCAACTATTCACTGGCATTTATTTCATGCTACCCAGAACATTAAATTTGGCTCTTTATTATTTACCGTACAAAATAAGTCGCACTATAATATTTACTGATTTGTTGTTATGTGTTAGCTCTTCAAATTGTTTTAAGACTAGAAATGGTTTCTCTTTTAAAAAATTCTAGAGATTCGTGTATGGAAAATCGTTTTCAGCATGATGACTCAATAATAGAATGCGTCGAAAACGTAATATCACGAGCAGTAATTGTGGACGGTTGAGAGCTGCTGCTTGTGTAGAGTATAACTCTGGCGAATCTATAAATTACTATTACGTGACTCTCGTAAAGAAATATTGAGGCCAGTTCTCTGATCAGATGGTAATTGGCAAGCATATCAACTGGACGGTGCTCCTGCTCCAAAGAATGTTGCTCAATTTTATCGGATAAGTTTTCCGCCCGAGTAATCGGCTGCCCATCGAATCAGTCTGGGCCCGCTTCTAGCCCCCCTCAACAACTGGCTTTGGGGAGAGATGGAATCCATTGCCCATCAACGTAATCTATTGATAAATGAAGAAACTTGTAAGCAAAGAAAAGCGAAAACTACGTGAAGTAAAGCTTTGACGTGTCACTGCTAGTTTCAGCCGAAAGGTTCAGATCCGCACTCGTTGAACTGGCTCTCAATTTGAAGCTAAAATTTAGGCTTAGACTTTTAGTAAAATAAAATCATAAAATTTCATCCTTTTTCAATACATTCTTATAGCCTACGGTTAAAAATATAGTTCTATGTTGATTCTTTACCATTTCAATCAACGAAATTTTTATAACTACCTTATATGCTCGGTAATAGAGTCCTTCACATACGCTGTAATGCATAACATACAGTGACGCACTTGTGTAGTTAATTCGGTACAAGTATCACTTAATGGTGTATTAATGAATTAATCTAACGCTTCATGTTCTAACTTGCATTCAGTTTTCTGTTCCACGTAACATTGGTAATTTTATACACATTTAAAAGATTATACTCTCTCCGGTCCGAAATTGTTGGTGCACTAGCCGAAAACAGTTCTAAGTTTTAGTGATTCATTTCTTTTTTTCCTTTGTACATTGTTAATTCAATGGATTGCAGTATTATGTGATGTATATGATTAAGTTAACATGTATTTTATTAGAATCAAACCTTTCGTATTCGTTTATACTATTTCCGGACGAAAATGAAAATTGATATGTATCAACGATTTGGGACGGGAGAGAGTATTAAATTACGACTGTAAAGAATTATACACTGCACAAGTGAACTCTGATGAATTTCACAATCAAACTTTAATGAAACGGCTAAATAACTATCGCAATTGTTTCCATATATTTAAGATTTCGTAATTTGTTCTGTATCATAAGGTTCCTCCCTAAGAGAATTAAATTATTTTATTGTCTAATTCTATCATTAATTTAGTAGCAGGTGATAAAAAAAACAACGAAGTTGACCAGTTTATACGTCAATAAAAATAATTAAACGTCAATACGAAACTCGTTTGAATTTCATTCATACAAATCAACAATGAACTCACGAATGAATACAAACACAAAATGGAAGTCAGACTGAATGCCGCACCGAAAAAAATACAATATACACAACAATGCATATGCCTACAGAAACAGTAAGTACTCAACACAATGAGATTGTACACACTCGTATAACGATGCAGGACACAGACAGCAATTGTAGGTGCCGAGATTACATGACTTTCATTTAATGGTTATGAAAAATTTCAACACATCAGGCACCTGACGAGCTTTTAACCGCAGCGCTGAGCATGAAGGTAACAAAATAAAGACGGTAGCAAAAATTATAACAAAGATAAGCGACAAGAGGTCCTTTGCGTGACGACCATGCTCAGAGAGACAAAAAAGAAAAAGTGAATAATGTCACTTAACTTAACACGAACCTCCTGCCCCACGCTTTCAGTGATTAACGAAGTACCCGATGAGGCACACAAAAACCTTAAGATATACCGATATTGCTAGTTATCAATAGGGCTCAAATTTCAATAACCACTTGATCTCTAATATACTCTGAACAACAATTTATTTCAACTCAAGGCGCTTGGCTTGCTTCTCGATCTGCAACTTTGGAAACTTTTACCATTGGAATTTAGAATAGAATAGAATAGAATAGAATGAGGCTATAGGAACGAACCTTCTGGCCCATTCTTGGGTCGGATAATCACTTCGATAATTATTCGGTTACCCAAGTCCCATGCCGTAATTCTAACCGCGTCAACCATGGCGGCAGCTGGATTTTGTGGAGCGTAACAAACGATTCATCATCATCATCGTAAAGATTGTGTACATTGAAAATGTCGATGTGTAGAATAAACACTGGAATTTATCCCTAAATTAGAAAAGTACCTGTTACGACAGTGTGCAAAAGAGAAAACTTCTCGTCTCTCAGCATCCGAGAACTTGTATTCAAATTACACTCGAAGTGTTAGACTCACATGCGTACACAACCTGACGAAGGCAAACCAAAGGGAATCAGCCAAGCATCGAAGTTACAGGAAAGAGAAGTAAGGCAAAGGTGATAAATGTTAGAAATCACATGGCAATGAATGTTGTTTTGCTAAGAGCCGTTAAACTTTCATAATACGTACAAACACAAACTCAATTGTGATAACTAAATATAATTCACGCATAGAAGTAAATTAAATCTTTAGAAAATTTGCCTTTCACACGAATTGTCGATTCGTTACCATACCAGAGATGAGATAGGGCAATGCTCCATGATTTCAGTTGAAGAGAACAAGACAACAGCATAGGTCAATATTTGTATGCAGAGTAACTGACATGAGCCCCAGGTGCTTCCTAAAGGGGCTACGACAGCGCTTATCGAGTTACGAAAATTACAAAATATCCAGAAAGTTGAGAGCAATTTCAGCGAATTTAAGTCCATTCTTCCAGTCCTCCAGTCCATTAGAGAGGTCGATATGCCAACAAGTGTTGAAGTGGCCTTCAGCATATATAATATAACAGAGTTTATGTAAATTTGCCTTCAATTTTATTTTGAAATACAGTAACAGAATTAGAAGGATTGAATGAGTATGAAGCTCGTAAAAGATAAGTGCCTTATACACATTCTAGAAAAAATCAAAATAAGGTGTCAGAAGAGGAGTTTCATACAACTTGAAATCGTTGAAGTGACCAAAGTCACGGTTACTCTCAACAAACTTAATCAATGCTGGATGTTGAGGTGTAAAATGCCGAACTAAATATCTGCGCGTAGTAGCGAAGTATATCAAAATGTTAGAATATTAACTGCTACTTTTTCGACAATCACAACACGACAAGCTAGAAGCAATGAAATCAGCAATCCTAAAATGTTCTATAGGGAAACATTACAACCGCTTGCAGATTAAGCAAGCAATTTATATCAAAATTTGAATTCGCACAGAAATGCACAAATCACTAGCTCACCAAAATATGATTCTCACATCTCAGCACAGCGATGCACCAAAACAGAACTTATCAATATTATAGACTTACTCGACCACCGCCTACTTGATTTTTTTCTAGATGCCCTCAGCAAGGACTTACTCGCTCCTACTTTGATTTGAGCACTTGAAGCATGGCTTCTATATTGACTTTATGTACTGCGCTCTTCCTCCTAGCTACAATCCTTACCCCTGAATGAACAAATATGAACTCGGTCTACTTATTTTAATTAAACTGCTGAAAAATAGTTAGCCACTTCCAGTTGTCAGTACATTTTTGTGGAGAATTAGAGAAACTGAATACAAATAAAGTAACTACAAAAAATGTTCATCTTCAAATGAAATCTGTTTGAGAGGGCTCAACTCACTTTTCCTAAACGCCGGAAGGAGAAATGCATCTAGCCTAAAATTGAGTCAAACTCATGCACACAATCAAATACAAAACAGTCAAGCAGTCATAGTAGATACAGTCTTACAGACCATTTGTATTTCTCTCTTATACAGCACACGAAGTATTTTGTCTTTTTACACTGAAGATTTCTTAAAACACAGGCAAGATTCGAGAGCTCTCCCTTTACTCCAAATTTTAAATCATCGTATTTTGCTTTTGACCTTAACCAGCGATGGTTTCGTTGATTTGTACACATCTCAACACTACAACTTCCTCTTCTACGTAATTCACAACAATAGACCTCTTCAATTCTCACTCATTAAGTCGTACATAAACATTTCTCCATCAATTAAGCAATCGTGTCTCATCCACTCTAACCTCAAACTATTCAGTCTTATCAACCTCAGAGCAATAATCACACATTCACACAATCTTCTGTGAAACTAATTAGCTTTGTACATGTCCTTATTCTCTTTAGAACTTTAGTCGCCGGATATCCTTTACCTAATGCAAACCGTACTTATCATCACACTTGGGGCGATACACAACCTACCATTCCAAAATACCACTTCTTTAAACAATTTCCCATTCCACCTAACAGGCATTCCTATTGCTTCGATTGCACGCAAATGAAGAAAATTTGAAACATTAGGATATAAATTCCTTTCATCATTAAGATCTTATACAGAGAAGTTTAACTACACTATTAGCTCACTGAGTGTTTCAACATCAGTAGTTGACACCTGAACGAAACCAACATTGGAAGTATGAACTAGACAGATGAAGTCTCGAAGCTACTCCAGCACGATGTCGATTAGACCCAACGCCAGCATCACCCATTAGAGAATAAAATATAAAAGGAAACGTAGAGCCTATCTAACTACAAAACTGAACTCACAACAGTGTTTGCAGAAAGTGTTGCCGATTCTGCGGTCGCTACAACGGAGTGCTAATTTCCTAACGTACAATGAACAAAAACAGAACAATACCCCTGAAGGAAAATTACATGAAGATACAATATAAAATCGTCTTATTTAAGATATTATAGAATCAGTAACCAAAAGTAGACATAAGAGAATACGTAAAGGGAAAAGTGTCATACCGCGGAACAAGAGATAATTATTTCACTTAATTTTCAAAAGGGACGTTAAAAAATAAATGAACGTTAAAAAATAAATGAATGAGTTAAGATACTGTACAAGTACAGCATCTTAACTATGCGCTCATCTGGAAGACGAAAATAAAATTCCGATGAAAACGTAGCTCTATGTTCGATAACAAAATGAAACCTTGAAAATAGTCTCATACATGCACCACAATACAATACTCTACTTACGAGCCTCTGCATCTGTGAGCTTTAGTTATAACTTCTTACAACAAAGGAACGAAGAAACCTCCAAGGTTGAGATATTAGGGCAAGTGTTCAAACATAGCCTCAAGTAGGTTGGTTCTTTTACTGCTACGTTTGCATTCTATGAGATTGATACAATGAGTACACACCCTATGATATAGATATACGTGTAACTAATCAGATGGAATGAGTACATACTTGAAAATCAAAAGAATGTTAACAGTTAATCCTCCCCAGCAGGAATAGCGTCCTCCAATCTCTTCACAAATTTAACTCTGATTTCTGTATTGTTATCCCCTTTTAGATGATCCGCAGCAAAGGCTACGAGCACCTCTACCTGCACCATCTCACAAGCTCCCCTGATGGCTCCTGCAAGAATGTTACTGTAGCGGAGGTTTGAGTAACTGTCAGGCAACTCAACGAACTCCGCCAGCGGGTTTTGGTCCATCAAGATGGAAAACTCGTCGCCTGCCGGGCTCCACGAGCCGATCGTAACATTCACGTTTAGGTAAAGCTTGAACGCCTGCTGGATCTTGTCTGCAGTGTCGCGTAGATCATGGCATCGGCCTGGGTTTGCTCTGGAATAAATATATTTATTTAATTTTCAATGCTATGTTCATAATTTGAGATAAATAATGAATTATTATTCAGCTATAAATGATCAAAACTCGGTTTAGTTTACTTTTACTCAAGTTCATTTTATCGCAGACCAAGTAAATAAAACAGTTTAAATTACATAAAATGAATTACTATCAAAGCTTCTCACCACGCGAATTACTAGTGTATTAGAGAAATGAAAACACATAAAATTAAAATGAAACATAGGATATTTCAAAATAACAAGAGACTACGAAGAAACTTCTTCCTTCCTACATATAGCTATTACTATTAAAAACCAAGGATCAATGAAACTTGCGATGATTACTAATTTTACTTAAACCAGTATCTCCTCAGAAGCCTACCTCCCAGTCTGTGAAACCCGAATCACATGAACCACATCCTCAAAAAGACGGATGTTTCAGACCAAAAGAAAACCGCATTAAAATGATCTGCACATTATTTAAATTATAACGAGAACTACGATGACTCTGCTAAGACTCGCTGGCTGCCTACGCACTGGAGACCAGAGTACCAACAAGACTGCAGCCTCATGACGATCATCACCTGGCCAGGAAGTCCTCAATGAGGCGCACACCGAGGTTGTGCCCCAGTCTGTCCAGCTGCCTGTTCACCTCGTCCACGTTCTCATAATCACGCACCAGCTGCGCCACCAGAGACCCGTACGTGAGACTGAGCAGCTCTCCGCTCACCTTCTTCTGCTCGCCTGCCTTCAGCGCGCCCCGCGACATCCTCTTCAGTGCTCAAAAAACGCTGAATTATCGAGTTCAAACTTGATATACCTGGGATTAGAATATCCTGATAAGACAAATAAAAATCAGTCAGATATAGAGCATTTGGACCATTGAACATCGTTTGCGAGGAAAATTTTGAAGACATTTTAGAAGATTTTTCCAATGTATGTATTTCCCAAGCTTCCGAACTCAATGAGCGCGGCATTTTAATAAAAATATCTATTAAAACATTGTAAAAACCTGGGCGTCATCCGTACACAGGCTATACAGATTTAGTAAAAAATAGAGTATTGAAAAGAAAGAAATTTGTGCATATGTAAAAAGGTGATGAATTAAGGGTATCATCGATTTAGATCATGAAGAAATGATTCCACTTCGAGTTCACACATTTTTAAAAGAGAAATAAATATGTTAATACAATTGAAATTCTATTTAGAGCAAACAAATCTCGAGCAACCGTCTAGGTGCAAAAGAGAATTTTCAGCCAAATAATTTAATTACTCAAAATGAAAGCAATATCCAGTATTGGCAACGTGTTAAGAAATCAAGACAAAACTACCGTGTCCGAACCCAATGATGATGCTCATATTCACATATGCTTCACAGTCTCACGTACTTAAATAAATATCAATGATTCGGAAATTCACCTCTCAAAGATCCTGAGCCTTCATTTTCGTACCAAATCATAATTTTTATTATTCTACGTAGCAACGAAAGTATTTTAGATTGGAAACCTATGATGAAAATATTTAGCCTTTGACATAAATTTCATAGCATTCCAGTCAAATTTGATCTGTTAACGAACATACATATGCTACGTTCATAATTTTTTTGGTCCTAATATAAAACGTGAAACAAACTTGTTTTAACCTCTCCTCTTGCTGTCAATCCAAAACCATCGAAACAATTTAAGAAAATATGGGAAATGAAATATTATTTCCCGACCGAGCTCTCAGGAAAGAGCTTTGAGTAATCAAGTAGTACGAGAAGGCGCGTAATCCTGATGGAAGATTATACCTACTGTATTACGTTGACTTAGGAGAATCATTCCTCCAATCCTCAATCTAGAGCAGACAGAAAAAAGTTATTGTTTCAAATTGAGAAGAAATAACTCTACAATGTTGAACTTATTCTATTATTATCCAACAGACCGTAATGGACGATCGTTTTAATAGTTTATCATACACTAAACATGATCTGCGGATGAAGTCATCCTCTCCGAGGCTGAATAGGTCTGTTTCTTCGATTGAAAAGCGGCTTCTAACATTATGAAAAAGAACTCACTTCTTATCACCAATAAAAAGCCTCCCCAAAATTTATGCTTCAAGATGTTAAGAGGACAACAACTCAGTCCAAGCCACAGTCTGTTGTAACAGACGTTCTGATTACTGTTTGTACGGGGCAACTTTTCAATTAATGACACCATTCCAATCCCACTCAGTCGGCGGAGCATAGATGGTCATATGGGTTAAATTTAAGTGATATGCAAATTCCTTCGCACTAGCAATTGCAGTAACAGCTTCCAGCACTCCAGAATAATATATATTTGGACAACTTTTTTTGGCCCTTCTTTCAGACCGACCTCAATACTTCAACAGTGGAACCTCCTTCTGCAACTTCCTTCATTTACAGTACCATTTCTATAAGCTCTAAATTAATTTATCCGCTGTATTTGTGCTGATACTTTTATGATACTTCTACAGTATAATCGTACCTTATTTGATAATGATTAATATCTAACAAACATGGGGATGGATACAGCTTCATCTTATTATCAAGATTCATACCTTCATAACTAAAAAGAAATACATACTCATTTCAGCACTTCTAAGTGATTGCAAGAGAGTCTACTTGAGAAAATGCTTATAAAGCTTTATTCGAGAAACTCGAACATTAATTCCGTTTCAACCTCACAGTCACACCAAGATGCAGAAAAACAGATGGGATGAAAGCTTATTAGGGTGGTCCTCATTAATTTTTTATAAATTGAAAGGGTCCCCGGGGTTTCAAACGTTCGTTTTCCGGTAACAAATAAAGTCAGAATGACGAGTATTAAAGCGATCAGACAGTTTTTCGAACAGCACTGGTCAATTCAAATATATATTTAATTTATCTAATAGGCTGGAGGCTTTTGCACTTATATAAAATAGGATAAAAGTCTTGTCTTTTAAAAGTTAAGTCAGGTCAACTTAAATCTAGCTCAAACTGAACTTAAACTTTAAAGGCCAGGAGAAAATGGTCTTCCATTCTAACTAAACCAGCTCAGAACAAGCTATATTTCAACTTCCTCAGCCCTTTCTAAATACTGTATAAAATAACTGAACATTGAACAATGATCAAAAAATGGACCCCTTTAAACGTGACTGGGGACCGGGGGGTCGTCATATGCCCCCGGCAGAACATTTGCATTTGCGTCTGCCCCCTGCGGTTACAAAATTCTGCGCAGCTTCGTCGAGTCGTGTGAGGCACAGTACTGCTGCAGTGGTAGGCATGAAAGCGTCTCGTAAAGCACAGTACTGCTGCAGTGGTAGGCATGAAAGTGTCTTGTGAGGCACAGTACTGCTGCAGTGGTAGGCATGAAAGTGTCTTGTGAGGCACAGTGCTGCTGCAGTGGTAGGCATGAATGTCTTGTGAGGCACAGTGCTGCTGTAGTGGTAGGCATGAAAGTGTCTTATGAGGCACAGTACTGCTACAGTGGTAGGCATGAAAGCGTCTCGTAAAGCACAGTACTGCTGCAGTGGTAGGCATGAAAGCGTCTCGTAAAGCACAGTACTGCTGCAGTGGTAGGCATGAAAGTGTCTTGTGAGGCACAGTGCTGCTGCAGTGGACGGCATGAATGTCTTGTGAGGCACAGTGCTGCTGCAGTGGTAGGCATGAAAGTGTCTTGTGAGGCACAGTACTGCTGCAGTGGTAGGCATGAAAGTGTCTTGTGAGGCACACAGCTGCTGCAGTGGTAGGCATGAGTGTCTTGTGAGGCACAGTGCTGCTGCAGTGGTAGGCATGAAAGTGTCTTGTGTCAAATTTATGTGTCTCGATTATTCTTAACTAATGGAAGATCTCTTCACTTCTATCCGATTTCCGTTTCACCTAAGCATGAATTTACCAAACATGTTGCTTTAATAGTTGATAAAGCAAAAAAATTAATTTACATAGAATCGTAAGAAATCAAATATATCAGTTTGATTAGCGTAAGTGTTTTTCGTTCGAAGATAACTTCTACAACAATACACATTAAAATTATCCTTTTTTTAACAGAAAACTGTAATAGCCCGGACGCCCAGGAGAACATTTTTGAGTAGTAAGTGGCACCATTGTTATTCTACGTTCAAGAATATTGTGAACCTCTTGCATCTTGCTAACAGCACATAATGGGCTTTTAACCCTAACGAGACAGCGAATTAGTATAAGCCAGGGTTTATCTTTGTATCGGTGAGCTAGCGCTAGAGTGAACAACGTAACTCGTCTCTGGATCCAGAGGTTCGCTGTGAATCTCGCACCAACAATGTATTTTGGAACAGAAGCAAAATCTCCACTAAAGTTAACAAGCGAAATCAAACGGTTCCATTTAGGACTACAAATTAATGAACCTGACCAAACACATTAAGAGATTCGATAATTTCCATACCTGTAGTTTTTTGACGCCCGAAGCTTGGAAAAAAATTAGAAAAATTACAGACAGGTTTTTGCAGTACGGCTTGCAAAGCCAACACAACTAAACAACTGTGAACCTCTTGAACACTCATTTCGACCAACATAACTATTAGGTCTAAGAGTCATAGATTGAGTAATTCATTTGTATGATAGTCGATTTGCTATCAAGAATGTTACGTGGAATATAAAATAAAAATTGCACATGAAAGTTAGTGGGCCGAATCAAGTAACCGATGAACATAAGTCAAGACACCTGTTAACATATACTAGGTTTCTATCGGCCTCACTGGAGCAGTACACCAGCACACTCGTGCAACCATAAGGTTTAAATGGGCTAGGTACTCTTGAAGCAGCCGTCGCAAATGCACTTTAATAGCACCAATGTGTGTTTTTAAGAGATAAAATACATTAAACGCAGTCTACATACCAAAATCGACAAAAACTCAAGTGTATACGTAAACACTCATCCTCCATTCTGCAGAAAAGAAAAAACAACTAAGCTAGCCTTACATTAAAACTACATCCACAATAGATTTTTACTACAAGCATTGCCGTTGCTGTGATGAGTAGCTAGAAACCAACCCAGGAAGAACAGTAGACTTGTTAGTTGACGAAGTGCATCAGTTGAGTGTACATGCACAACCCCATACTCTAAGTGGTGAGGTCTTACATACTCGCTTCAACTTGAAAATAAAACGTTTTACGACTAATTCATCAATTTAATGTATAAACCGATGCCAATAAGCGACATATGAATAACCTCTTCATATTCGAAGAGTGCATACATTTGATCAAAAAATTGACTGCTAAAACATCAATTAGGAAACAAGGCAGAATACCTGAAAATATAAATTGAAATAAATTACGATCATCATTCATGAGATTTTATTTCGGGTATAAATAATAACACGACGAAAAAGAGAACAAAACCTTCACGCCAAGGTAAGTACAGGGGAAATATTACGGTTACTTAGACTGCTATAACCTACAACCGATTCCTACCATCACATGAAACATGACTGCACATAAACCCTCAAAACAGAGTTAAGATTTCTCGACACGAGCCATCAACACAAATATCACATGCTGAAAAGCAGAACCCACTGACCACCATATACCGTCAATACAAATTAAACAACAGTCACTCAACTGCAGCAGAAACACGAGGAGGAATGTGAACACTGAATAGTTAGAAAAACTATCTGAAATGTAGATAAACTTTGAAATGAAACAAAACTTTTTCATAAGCTCAACCAATTGTTAAAAACCTGAGAAGACCCCTTACAGAAAAATAACACTAATCATAACGAATAACTTTCAACCAGCAAATTCCAAGATTAAAAAGATTTCATCTAAAACACAGCATGAACGGCAACATAATCATTCGCAATTCCATATCAACGTAGAACTATACAGTTGAACTTTTTCTCCCTAAGATCATTATATCAACTGCAGAGAAGGAAGACAGGTAATCTGCAACATGAATATTAAACAGTAAATGCAAATTAATTTAAACCCTGCTAATACGTTGAACAATATTTTAAATGCCTATCATTCAAACATCGTAGACGGACTCTGTTGAAAGATACTCCACCCTAGCAGAGCGTATATTCCAGTACACGATTTGCAGCAAATACAAAGAGAAATGTCATACATATTTAAGTTAACAAGGATATACCATGGAAAAACCTGTTAAAATTTACCAACAAAACAAAAACACAAACTCGTAGTCTTGTTACAAAGGAGTCTTTGAAGCTCTTGCCTTCAATTAAACCTGAACGAAATCCTAAAAAAAAAGCAATGTCCAAGGTTTAATTTCGCACAATCTCGTGGTCAACTTTGACACGATTAAAAATCCTGTGGATAAACTTAGCTGCTCATTCACAGCAAGCAGTGAGCATTTACGGCCATGTTAGTTCAGTTGGATCTGAACTCAATGAGCGAAAAAAATATAAGAAGTTACAGTGAGAAACATGCAATGCACCACCTAATGCTCTACAACCAAGCTAGGGTTAGCTGGTTGACAACTGATGCTGTAAATTCGAACTACTCCAGCCTGCATGATGCAACCCCCGCTATCGAGGCTAAATAATTGAGAACACCCAAAAAATACCAGCAAATAGTCAAAACACAGAACACACACGATATAAAAAAATCGCAAGGCTCCCAGCGATAACATTACCATTACGCCTGTCTGCTCAGCAGGACATACAAAAGCTAGTCATTATAGTATAGACAACACAGCAGACCATGACGAGACATGGGTACCGTTGCAGTTTGGTCTCCCAGCTGCCCTTACCTGGTTCATGTATTGCTCGTTTTCATCCCCATGTTTTATTTTAAAATATGAACATAATATAAATTATTCACGAATATGATAAAATTACATTGAGAAGAGAATAAAATTACAACTAACTTGATTCACGTAGTCCAGCTAGGAAGAATTTTGTAACCACTTTCAAAGCAAAGCAAATCATTGGCAAATGCTAGAATATCCACTGCAAAATTGTTGCTGTACAGATAACTCTGATATCCAGCAGAGCCAATTTATACAGCAACGTCACATCAGACTTCCTCTACAACGGACTAGAAGATCCAAGAGTAGCACACAACCATGGCCCCATCACTCGTGTCCAGCAGCAGCGACGGCCTCAGCACGGCGGAGCAGATCTGCGTCGGTGGCCTGCAGCGCCCAATGATGCTGCGCGATCTCCAGCGCCTCCCACTCCGCCTTGAATGCCGCCTTTGGATCCTGGGGCATCGTTGCCGCTCCCATCGACATCTGTTCCTCCATGAGCTTGGCCTGGTCCGCCGCTATAGTAAATAAAGCAAGCATTATACATGCGTTAGTGTGTGCACAGTTCAAATTACAACTTCTTTGATGCGATAGACAAAAACACAAGTATTCAATGAATATTGATAACAATTGTAGTAAATACAACTTTCAGAGAGTCGAAAACTGATCTTATTCCGAAACATCTATGAGAATCCTACCCGCCGCTACCTCTAAATTCACCAAAAAATTTTGATCAATTGAATCTTGCTGATGGCTACACAGAACCAACCTGATTTCAACCTAGAAGAAACACGTATACTATTTCCAAATTAGTGAAGCCCACGATATTATTACTTTAGATGCTTAAATTGTTAATAAATATCTTGTGATGACGACCCAGTAAATAACCGCTAAAGCAGCTCGTACTTGAAGTCTGTCTAAGCTACAACGCGTCGGACTCGGTTTTCTCTCGTCCCCTTTCGATCAAAAATAAAAATCTTCCACACTCAACTAACACTACAACGTAATTTTTCTGCTAAAGCTTTTGAATAAGCTCTTACAAAATGATCCCTTTACTTCAATATTGATGGCAGAAACAAGAAGTCCAGCCTACCGTTGTTCTCGCCAAGCACGAGGGTGTAGATGGAGCGGAGCCCGAACACGTTCAGGAAGTACCAGGAGGCAGATGACACCCACGACGCGTCTAGCGTCATGAGCTCAATGCCACGCTGCAGCATCGGCTTGAAGCGCAGGGTTAGGGGGAATGGCACCTTGGCTGTAGAACACCGCCGTCAGTAAGTAAACAAGGAAACGTGCGAGTGTTTCCAACAAGTAATGACATGAAAGTCGAAGCAGGGCAAACGTTAGAGTAGAAAATTGTGCATGTTTCAGGAAACGAATTAAATTGCAAGAATGTGAGAGTCAAGGAATATGACAAAGTTAAGGAAATAAGCTATTGTCAAAATTAGCTATTTACCAAGAATTAAGTAAATTGTCCACGAAATAAGTAACTTCTCGGAAACATAAGCAATTCGTTAAAAAATGTGCAATTTTTTGGAATATATATGCAACTTATTGAGATATTGTGTAATTTATTGTGACACTGTGCAATTTGTTGGGGTAATTTACTAAACAAATGTGCAGATTTATTAAGGAAATGCGCAGATTTACTAAGGGAATACAAGTATTTTTTGAGGAAATGGGTAATTTTTTGAGAGAATGGGTAATTTTTTGAGAGAATGTACAATTTATTAGGGAATATGCAATGTATTGAGGGAACGTGCAGATTTATTGGGGTAATGCGCAGATTCATTGGGAGAATGTGCAGATTTATTGAAAGAATGTGCAGATTTATTGAGAGAATGTGCAGATTTATTGAGGAATTAAACAATTTATTAAGGGATTGTGCCATTCATTGAGGGAAGGTGCTATATTTTGAGGGAATGTGTGATGTTTTGAGGGAATGTGTGATGTTTTGAGGGAATGTGTAATGTTTTGAGGAAATGTGTAATGTTTTGAGGTAATGTGTAGTTTGCTGAAAAGGGAATGTGCAGGTAAGGAATATGGAGGAGGAATTGGAAAATAATACAAATGAGGAGGAATGTGGAAGTGTACAGAAATGTGAATCTGCTGAGGTAAGTGAAAGTGATGAAAAATGTGTTACTGACTATACAAGAGAACATCACTGACAGTGTTGTGACACATCACTGACAGTGTTGTGACACATCACTGACAGTGTTGTGACACATCACTGACAGTGTTGTGACAGCACTTACAGTGTTGGGGCACATCACTTACAGTGTTGGGGCACATCACTTACAGTGTTGGGGCACATCACTGAGTGTTGTGGCACATCACTGTAGACAAAAAAATGATATGCAACAGACTCAGTAATGTCTCTGAAAGTACTAAGGAATATTATCGCAAGTGATCATCAATGCAAAATGTCTGGCAATGTCAACAGTGAAGGCAAAATAGAAGTTACAAAATACACAAGTGAGGAGATGCACCACAAGTGAGGAGACACACAAGTAAGTCAATACATGAGTCAGATGTAGACACATAAAAGTTAGGTAACAGGGAAGAAGTTTTTACCTATAATTGCAAATTCTTCTAGATATTCAGGAAAATGATTTTGAGCCAAACAAAAAGAAAAAACTGCAATGGTTCTCATGCATCGCTCATGCTACTTGTCAAGATCGTTACACATCTGTTCAGATTAATCTTCAAATAAAAATTTTATTTGCTACACCTGAAGAACTCATTTAGTTGAATAGCAACCTCATTGTTAACAGTGCAGAACAACAAAAACCAAAACTTCGGCATATTTCTCAAAATGGTATCCTATTGGTTTCTTATTAGAATGAGCAAACATTACAAAGTATCTTCTGTGCATTATTTGACCACCAATGTTATGATTAAAACAAAAATGTAGGAGTTATGTAGGAAACACTAAGCTTAAAAATGAAAATGTATTTTCAACTTTTGAAAACTTCCTTACTCAATATTCAAAACAAATACCACAAGTGGTTTATATTGTAATGTTTTTGAATATCGCTCAGAGAAATGAATGCATGGATGTAACTCCAGGGTGAATTTGTTGCTCCAAACAGAGGACCAGATATTGCTCACCAGTTCAAGTTGGTGACTAAATGACATTGCATTTTTGGGGGCTGTTTCTGCTCTTAACTAACAGTTCACCAAAACTCTGTACCTCACTCAGCATTTAATTTTACATTGAATTTTAAAAAAAGCTAATTCCTGGCTGATATGCAAGGCTTCCTATCATCATCTTTGTGCTCCTTTCTTTCTAATCATACACAGAGTACATTGTTATTTGACATTGGTTCTATCCTGCATAATCTGAACTGATAGAAGTAGGTTTCCTCCACAGTTAGAAATTTAAATAGCTCTCAGCTCTTTACAGACAAAAAGAATGTTGAAAATAGATTTTCCCACACAGGAACAAGCAGCTGAATAAACCCAATCCTCCCAATCCATATGAAACAACGAGTATATATGAACTTCACTGATATATTTAAAATGTAATACTTGTAACGAATCCAGAAAATGTCCAGTTGATCCAGCCACCTATGGCAATCATAGGCAAGACGTTGGTCATGTTGCCCTTGAGCATTTCTGCCATCATGGTTGGATCAGTCATTGCTTGCGGAGCTGCTGGTCTTTTCGTTGTCTTGAGGTAGCCTGAAATATTTTTCTCATCAACAGTTGCACACACACACACTTTTACTGTTGCATACACAGGGTAACCCCTTTAAGTAATCAATGAGCAACTTAATGATAACAGTAACACTCTTAACTGCACTAAAAAGTATGCATAGGGTAGACTGTGGAGTGCCTGACTCATGCAGGAGACAGTACAAAACCCAAACCCTAACAAAAAGAAGTGAATATGAAGACATTACGTAATAACATAACTAATTTTTAAAAACTTCATGTAAAATGTATTCCTGATTCCATACGACATCCCAAGATTACTATTGAGGAGAGCTATTCCTCAAGGTGACATCACCCTGACAAATTTATAGGTCTTGATGACTTATCTTTGCAGTCGTCTTTGTACATTACTAGGAAGAAGAATTCAAGCTGCTGGAAATGCCTTTTGTAGCAAGATGGCTCAGTTTATGAATAATTTTTAAATTTAATTATGAAAATGAATTGGCGATTAATTGGGGAGCTCACTTGTGCTGTACATGCTACTAGGCAGATCCCATTTGTCATCTGTACAGACATGATGTCTGCAGTCACTTCAGCATAGAATTATTTGCAAAACTCTGTGGTAACTCCCTTATTAACATCTTAACAAGGTAAAAGCTTCCTACACAAACACAGAAAACAACTTACCATTTTCTTCATTATTAAAGAAGTCTCTCCTGACATGGAATGACTGCTTCGGAAGATACTTGCCATTTTCACGCAGCATACGTGACCGCAATAGAGCTTGACTGAAATAGTTGACAGAAAAAACAAAAAATTCATTATGAATAAATAATGCATTCATCAGGTACAGTCTATGAACATTCATACACTTTCAGAGTAAAACTGGACCTTTCCCTCCATTAAACACTGGTGTCACAACAGCTCTAATGAACCTTTGCTACCTAAACTACTAATATAATATTACATTGTTCATTTGTATCAATAAACAATTAATTTCAGATTTATGTAGACAGGCCTATCTAGTTTTCTAATACCATATTTGATGGCATATAAGACGCGATGAGGAAGACAGCATGTAAGACGAAGTACTGAGCGTAAGCTGGGTTAGTGAGCGTCAGAGAAAAGATTAGCCTAGGCCTACGGGAGGTCTCAAACTTCACCTACGATGATACGACACAGGACAATTCTTCGAGCCAAAATTTCGGAAAAAGTGCACCCCATATGCCATCAACTAGGGTGCTTTATTTTTGACAAATGTTGTATTTATGTTCAGTTATGGATTTGTGTTTGACATGACTTGTATGAAAAACACAACACAAGGCATTAATGAGACAAACATTAATGGCATATCAATTCAATTATTATCTAGCTTATCATTACAAACGCACTATTAAAAGCACATATTTCCATATAAGTTTGTCAAGTAGCGTCATTTATATCCTGCACAGCTACCTTTTCTTACTTGCCACTTTTTATCTCTCTCATAATAAAAAAAATATTCCAAAAGGCTCAAGTCTGGCAAGTTTCATGGCCAGAAGCCATTTCCCTCTTGAGAAAGTTAGGGTCTCATTCTGTGAGCCATGCAAACTCCTGCTGGAAGACATGCTTATTATCCACAATCTTGACATTCAAGCTTGGCATGATTTCAGCCTTAAGAATGTTACAGTACACCTTGGTATTCACATCCTTACGGTTGTAGAATAATTGAGTTGAGATGTCGCCCTCACTGGAGACCACGTAGAAGACCATGACTCTTGCCTACTTATTTGTCATCCTGCATTAAACAACTGAGCTTGATGAGGAGAACCAGCAATAATTATGCCTGTTAAAAGTCATATAGACTAAAAACCTACTCCCAAAAGAAGTCAATAACTGATCCATTTCTCCAGGCAAACTTTCTTCACATTGCTGGTTAAAAGATGCTGCTTGTCTCAAAATTAAATTGGTTAGTTCATTTTCTTGATGGCTCTCTAAATTGTTGACCTGCTGACAGTCCTCTCCTTGGTCAATTTCAAGAATAGTGTTGTTGGATTGAGAATTATCAAAGAGTAAGGTGTGCGACTTCCATTGTTTCTTGACTAGTAAATGGCTCATTGGTGTCGGCCAGACTCATCAAAATGCATGCAAACATCATAAATGGTTTAACAAGGATACTTGAGGGATTTTGTAATGAAGCCTGGAGTGTACTTCACAAGGTAGTTCACATTTAGCTGAATGTTTAACCTATTCCATGGCTTAATTCTATCTCAACAAAGTGAAAATACACACAAAACCCTTTTTGATAGAACAAGCAGCATTTAGTAGGAGTTTCAGCTGACTAGCTCAAGTAATAAGTCATCAGTTCAGGATTGCTCTGATGTACAGATTTACCTCAATGACCCTGTAAATTTACACAGTCTTATGCAACTCCCATTCACTGTCTTCTAATGCTGAAGTCCCCTGGCCCCATCAATCTATTCTAAGCAATGCCTCATCACTATATTTCTCCAGATCTGCTCATTTCTTTCATTTTAAACTGGTCTCTTAAATCTTCTTTTACTTTCCCAGTAACCAAACCATACAATGTAACTGGTACAAACATATCCTAATATAAATTTTATCTACCAGTTTATTCAACTTGTACTACTTGTATATTCCCTTAAAAGTCCAAGCCAAGCTAACATTTGCGAGCCTCAATTTTCTTCAGAGCTTCCTCTACAATGCTTTCAATATCAAGTATTTATTGCAAACCCCAGCTAAAAAAGTAGAGTAACTGAACAGAATGAGAGATCATAACTGCGTTACCTGTCCCGCAGCTGTGTCACATCCACTTTCTTCTGTGATGATATGAGCACACTCACATAATGTCTTACAATTCCAACCAAGAATGTCACAAGTACAATGGGCAAAAACACCCACAACCGAATATCAGAATCCAAAAGTAATTCTGGTTCAGCCATCTTCAATAAATAAACTAATAAGTTCTATTGGAAAAAAATATCTGAAACATAAAATCAATTTTTAGTGAACACAAGCAAGCACTCCACAAATATTCAGATTCTTAAATTTTTGTCACCATTCCCATTCAATTAAAGTGATCATTGAGTGAAATTCACAAATGATTTAGTTAAAGAAGCATCTTAGAAGCACAAAGACTTGCAGCTTTAGTACAAATAGCCTACCAGTCAACAAAAAAAGACAGCAACAGTCTCTTGAGACATACATAAAGTGAAAAAACAAAGAATTAGTAACATCATGCAAGGAGTTGTATTAATGCCATTCTGATCTCTCTTAAGATTAACAAAGAAGTATAGACAAATATAAACCTTAATGACTTGAATCATAGCTAATACTAGTGCTAACTCTTGTTTACCTAGCTAGGTATACCACTGAAGACAGCAACTTTCCATCATATACTAATAATGATTACATTACATGTGTCAAGTTGAGCACATGTTAAAGTGTAGGATTTTAATGCTCACAGCCCATGTGAGCATTCATGTGCTATAACTCAAAACAAGATTACATTGAAGGGATAATCAATCAAAATTAGACATTTTTCTTTACATCAAAATTGACATCCCAAATTTTAAAGTCATTTCAAATTTCTATGACAATTTTCTCCTGCATAATAATGGCAGTTTTTTCAAACTGCCCATTAAATTGCCATCCTTTAGAAGGAGACACAACATCTGAGTCACCAGAATTAGTCAAAAAAATAACCAAACTTGGTGTGCTTCTTTTTAAATGCTGGTTTTCATAAGCTTGGTACAACACAAATATAATTCAGTAGATTTTGGTATTGTTGGTAAATTCAAATTTTTTAAAGATTTTTTTCATCAAACGACATGATTATATTAAGTACACCCTCATTATAGTTACATTTGCCTTCCTGATAACCTTACAGCAGATGCCATTATAAGGTGTAATAATAGGATATGTGTTCCAACACATCGAAAGACCCACCTACAGACATGAAAATAGTCACAATTACTGTGAATTTTCCGGATAAAGAATTACTGTATAACCAGAACTTACTTAATTTATAGATATTAGGTTGTTACAAAAATAATGGCCGATTTCAGAAGCATGCATTTAATCCTCGGTAAATGAACAATGGAGATGTTAAACTTAGTCAAAATATGAACCCTGAGCAGCTATGCATCTCTGCCATCGGACTACGAGATTCTTTATCCCTTGTTGATAAAAAGTTAATGGCTGTGATGCAACAAAATCTTTGAAGGTCGTTTCCACCTCTAGTTTAGACCTAAAAGTTTTACCACCCAAAAATGTGTAAGTGCTTGAATAAATGATAATCAGTAGGTGAAACATCCGGAGAATATGGAGGATGTGGTAAAGTCTCGTATCCCAGTTCTGTGAGTTTCTGGACGGTCATTCTTGCAACATGTGGTTGTGCGTTATCGTGGAGCAGAATTGGACCACGTCGATTCACTAATGCCGGTCTCTTTTGGCTCAATCGAGCATGCATAACAGCGAGATCATTGCAGTATCTCTCTACATTAATGGTCTCATTGACTCCCAAAAAATTGTAGTGAATAACACCTATTGCAGACCACCAGACAGTCACCATAATCTTTTTCTGGTGCAACATTGGCTTTGGGAAGTGTTTGGGGGGTCATCACGATCGAGCCATTGACCTGATCGTTTACGGTTATCATAAAGGACCCACTTTTCGTCACAAGTGACAATTCGGTCAAGAAAGGGATCGTTTGTGTTGCGCAGAGAGAGCATCGAGCACACTTCAAAACGCCTAAGCTTTTGATTCTCATTGAGCTCATGAGGAACCCATTTATCGAGCTTTTTCACCTTTCCAATAATCTTCAAATGGCGCGAGACTGTTGCAATGCTGACACCAAGTGTCTGAAACATTTCTCTCACACTTTGACGTGGATTTTGCTCAACAATCGCATGCAATTGCTCGTTCTCGAGACTACCCAAACGTCCTCTACCCTCTTCATCTTCAAGGCTCTCATCACCACTCCGGAATTTCCCGAACCACCTTCGTACTGTCCGATCTCTTGTGGACTCTTCTCCCCATGCTCGGTTGATATTGGCGGAAGCTTCGGAGGCGTTGTGTCAAAGTTTGAACTCGTGCAACATGAGTAGGCGAAGGTCATGTTTTGTCATGTTCATCATGGAGGGATTCTATCCTTCAAAATTATGTTCTATCTGAAAAGAAGTTACAAAATATTAATGAGCACACATTAATTGTTATGCATGCCAAGGTTCATCGAAAATAAACTAAAAAAGTTGTGTTAAAATTACTTTTCAAACCCCAGACCTTCGAGCGGCCATTATTTTTGTAACAACCTAATACCTCAATAATAATAACTGAAGATAGGCTCATGTTCTTACATTAGAAATTGTAAGTACGTCTGTTTCAAAATAACTGATCTACCAGCTTGAATAAACCGACATTTATAAGAATAGAATAGAATGAGGCAATAGGAATGAGCCTTTAGGCCCATTATTGGGATGGTACCCAAGTCCTATACTGTAATTCTACCCAAACGAAGGCCATACACAAACTGACCACCACGGCACTGGGCCTCAAACCCGTCTTCTCGCACCGCAAGCGAGTGCACTTACCAGTCGACCAAGCTGGTGGTTTCCTGTTATTCCTATAATATAACACAATCTTCTTTAAAAATATACAATCTCCTTTTGGCAAATTATTAACTTTTGAAAGGAATTTAAAATGCATAGATTGGTAAATGGAAGTATAAGTGAAGTGATGACTAATGGCTGCTGAACAAAATGGTGAACTGAAAAGACCAATTTTTTAAATAATTAGTTGAAGGATCATGTGTTTCAAACTGTAATACATAATGCAACTGTTAACTGCATTAAAAACTAAAATCACACTGCATTCACTAACAAAAGTTTTTGTAATGATTTTGAAATTAATTGGATTGTGTTAAGTAGCATTTCATTAAAACCTTTGTGATATGTGGTTGCAGCTTAATACTAAAAAGTGAAAATGAACTTATGAACATAATAATTAGCTAGGCATCAGGATATTTAGCCAGATTATGAAGAAAAAACAAGACACACAGGAATCAAAATTGGAAATTAAACAAGTATTGTGGCATTTAAATAAAATTAGTATCAACATCTTTGAAAAATTCCTCGTACACATATGAAATTTAACAATTTAGAAAAACAGAGCACCTGCTCATCTCTTACAACTAACTACTCTAGCAGACTTGAGGATTGATTTTGTAAAGCAAGCTGTATCAATAACTCAAGAGTTCCATTTATAAAGGTGATAGCTGTCACTATTGCTAGAAGCATGATTTATAGTTTTGAGATATTAGCATTAATTATTTAGAACCCATGGTATATTTCAAGTATACCTGAATGAAATAAAGTTTCTTTTTTCTAAAGTTTCTTTCACACAGGGACCAGAATCAAGGTAGTGTCTTAGACTTAGACTTAGATTTGAGGGCCAGCGTTTGGCTGGGGCCTTTGTAATGGCCTTTAATTCCCTCTAATAACACACACATACAACAGGATGGCTTCCCAGAGTTTTTCTCCTGTGAGCCAGGGTCGTCTAAAGTAATTCCTCTGGAGCCACCCTGAGTCACTCCATGCAAAATGAACCAGCCAAATGAGGGCATCACTGCAAGATCCAGCTTGTTATAAACATCACTGCATGCTTAGCAGGTAGTCACATAGCAAGAGAGTGACTATTCAACATCAATGTCGTTCATTCCATGCATGCACTAAGAAATCTTTCATTGCATCCACAACATTCATGTTACATTCCTCATCCAGCCCTACAAGATATCTCATACCAGAGTCCTCTTCAACACACCTTGCATTCCACTTTTTTTCTCCACACTGCTCATGGACCACATCCATGAGGCTCTCTCACTCCTGTTCATACTTACTACATTCCCAGACCAGATGTTCAACTGTTTCCTCTACTCCTCTGTTACACTGCAGTCATAACCTTGTATTCCCCTCATTCCACCTCCATGTACACCTACTCACACTTAATGCCTTACATCTGACAGAAAACAAAAGTTGGCTGCAAAAACTTCCATCATAAAACATTTCAAACCTTGGTACATTCTTACTGGCATACCAAATTAAAGTAGTTTTCCCATTCATACTATACTTCCATTCGTTCAGGCCATACTCTTTTGTTAGTTTTTCAATTTCTTTCTTCCACTTATTGCAATCCCACTCCATTCCTTTACCTCTATGACCTCTCAATAACCAATCATCCATAGTTCTTCCAATTCTAACACAAACAGTCTTCTGAATCTTCAGTTTTCTTGCATGCCCCCAGCAAATTTTCTCCTAAAGACTTTCACTCAGATTCCATTCACAGATTCGTTTAACCCACCTTTTATTCTCCATTCGCTCAACTCTCACCTTATAATTCAACACAGCCTTTACCATTCTTTCAGAAAACGGACTCCACCCTAGATCCCCTCTAAGAGCTTCTGCAGCCGTCCATTTCGGAGCACCTAATGCCACACGCCCTACCCTATTCTGCAGCACCTCCAACTTTTCAAGGTCTCCTCCATTCCATGCCATAACATTCATGCCAAACATTATGCTAGGTACTACAACATACTTCCAAATTCCTCTGACACATTCATACTCATTTGCTCTATATTTGGCCACACTGCTTAGTCATCCCCACCACTGCATAGCTTTTACCGCTTTCTCACCTTTTGCTCTTGCACATCCATCTTCACTCAGCATACATCCCAGGTACTTATATTCCTTAGTTCTACCTATCTTAACACGTTGAGTGCGATACGACCCGCCGGTGGGTCGCTCAGGTTAGGTTCTATAATTTTTTCAAGGCTTTCTAGTGACTGTGTGTACAAAGTAAAGATTTGCACCAGCTAGGCAATCGCAGGCAACGTGTTAACTTCTCCAATATTCCACTCTATCTCTGTCAGTCTCATTACCATTTATAACCATGACTTTACTTTTACCTCGCCCAAATTTCACCTTGAAATCTGTACTGTATCCATTTACAATCTCCAACATCATTTGCAGTTCCTGCTCTGATTCACTAACCACAACAATGTCATCAGCATACAGCAAACAACTCAGTTTCTCCTCTCCAACTTTCAGTCCAAAACCACTCATTCTCAGGCATACTGCTAATTCTTCTGTATATAGGCCAAACAGTAAGGGAGACAGGGTACAACCCTGTCTCACTCCCCTTACACTCCTCACCTGTACCGTCACTAAATTTCCCAACCGGTCTACTGCACATATATTCTCATACAAACTTTTAACAATGTCTACTATCTTCTCACTAAAACCAATTTTTCCTAGCACACCTAGCAACCTCCTACGGTCTACTCTATCATACACCTTCTCAATATCGAAAAATACAAGATACACCTTTTTATTTTCCTTCCTCTTTCTTTCAATTTCTTCACTAACCACAAACAAATTATCTTCACCATGTCTATCTCTCCTAAAACCATTCTGTTCTTCCCCCATTACTCCTTGTTCTTCTACCACATGTTTCATCCTTTCATTTAGGATTCCACAAAAAATCTTACTTACTTTGTCAGCCAGAGAAATAGGTCTATAATTTTTTAGTTCTTTCATATTATGTCCACCCTTATGCAATAAAACTACATTACATTTATTCCACTCATCTGGGACTCTTTCACTCCTCCCTATCTCATCAAATAAACATCTCAACATTTCAATTATACTCCCACCACTATGCTTATAGAACTCATACGGAATTTCATCAGGGCCACTTGCCTTCCCATTTTTCACCTTCTTTGAAAAAGTTTCAATCTCCACACATGTAATTTCATCTTCTATTTTTAAATCATATTCCCCAATCTGAAGAGTTACTGGTTCTTCATCTATCAAAGGTTCATTCATTCCACCAATGTCTTCCCAAAAGTCCACAACTGCTTTCACCATTTGTCTCTGATCACTCACTTCGTATCCAACTACTAATTCATGGATTTGTACTTCATTTCTTCTGTTATTACCTTGTATGAAATTATACCACTCTTTAATTCCATCTGGACCCTTGTTTCTGAGATTTTCCACTTTTTGTCTCTCATCTTTCACTCTAGCCTCATATATCATTCTTTTTACCTTCTTTTCCTGAGCTTTGTATTCAATCCATGCACCTAGTCATTACACTTCTGCAATCCAATGTCTTTCAAACAATTTTCGCATTTGGCGTCGTTTTTTATTCAAAATCGTTCTCCTCATTCGTTCCTCCTTTATCTCTTTCGTAAACCACTTGGCTTTTCCAGTAAATCTTCTACACTTTACTTTCCCAATTATCTGCTCTGCTGTGGCATACAACATTTTTGCCATCTCTTTGTTCATGTCATTTACATTCCCATTTCTATTCCATACATGTCTTCCTAGCACTTTATCAAATTCTTCCCAATTTGCTGCTTTCAAACACCACTTTTCCTTTACACTGCTCATTTCATGCATAACCTCTCTTCCACCCCATTTGTACTTAAGAACAAGCATTCGGTAATCAGTATCAATATCAAATTCATTTTCATCCACATACATTTCTCTGACATATTTTACTTCATGATTCACTAACATATAGTCGATTGCTGCTTTCCATTCCTTACTCTCCCATGTATGCAAACCATTCCCTATTGTGACATTTAAATTTTCAAACTCATTTCCTTCACAGAAATCAATTTATGACCATTTTCATTTACTTTCTCTCCAAGTACACCAACATGGCCATTCATATCTCCCATTACAATCACTGAGAACCTGCTAAATTCTTGCACTACTCTTTCCAGTATGGTATACTTCTTCACATTCTCTTCCTGGGCTAGTGGTGCCATGGTTGTCATAGAACACACAACTAGAATGATACATTTATTTGCTTGCACTTTTTCACATATCATTACCAAAATATCTTCACTCTCAAGTTCATTTCCAAAACAAATTTCTTCCAATTTCCAATTTAAAGCATTCTTTACAATCAGTACTACTCCTCCACCATTCTTCTGCCACTTATCATGACTTTTACCTATCATTTGATATTTATTTTCCTTACACAACAACCTCACCCTATCTCGCATCTGAGTCTCTACTACACCTACACAGTCTACTCTTTCCTTCTCAAATTCTGCTGCCAGGTCATCAAACTTTCCTACCTTCCATCCACGCACATTTATGCATCCAAACTTTACAACATTATTAGTACATTCCTCTACTCTTTTTTCATCAACTTTCTTTCAGTCCATTCTACCCTCCATGAGGAGATGGGTGGCCCTGATCCAGCAAATTAATCTCTGGGAGAGTTTTGTCTCCCCTTCTTGCAAAAGGTGGACTCCATCTTCCAAGAAACACCCAGCCTGGATCAAATCATCCATAGCCAGGAAGCTAGAACCGACTTCACGCTTCCGTATACTCTCCACTTTCATAGCAAGTATCTTCTTATGCAAATCTCTATTTACCTCTTTGCACAACCGTTCATACTCCTCATTACATGCCGGTCTTCTCAACAAACCTGTGACAGCCACTCTGACAATCTTCTTTTGTTTTCTTTCAACCACTTTCATAATTGCATTCACCGTCACTTCCCTTCCATTCCCAAGCAGTCCATTTCCACCCGCCTGTGCTATCACCATGCCTTCATTCATGTCATCAATTACCTTTTCAGCATACTCACAAATTTCTCTTACTCATTTTCCTCTCAAACTTGTACATCCACTACTTCCACCCATCCTTACATACCTAGTGTCTAGCTATGACCCATAATCTTCTTCTTCTTCTTTGTCGTGTTTATTTGGGGCTTCGAAAACTAGTCCATGTAGCCCCAGGTCTGAAGGTAGGTTGATTTTTCCCTTGTTTACGATGTTTCCTTTGTTCCAACCTGCAAAAAAAGAGAGAAGTTCAAATATTTGGCAAAGGATAGAAAGGGTTTTGCTTTTCCATGTTCTATAAATCTTTCAATGTAAACAATATTTCATTTCACAATTTATTTTTCTCCTATTTTTTGTATATTACTTTTAAGGTCTACTGTTAGTTGCTAAGCCATGCCTGACCCAGTGCCACGCACGAGTTGTTATATCCGTACTGAAGGTCCAGCCTGGGTGGTGCAGCCTGGAGCTTCTTAAGGTCAAGAGGCAAAAATATCTTATATGACCAAAAAGATCTTAACAAAACAACTCTTGAGGGCATATCTGTGAAGGAGTGAAATTAGGGGTTGTCAGAGACTAAGGAAACATCTCCTCTTACAGGTGGCAACTCTTTACAGTAACTTATATCAGAGCTGCCTAAGGGAGTGTTTCCTGTCTCTGTTCTAAGACTACTCTATTTTTGAAGAATTAGGGTTAGTACCAACAGAGGTTAGTCACATTAGTCTACTTGGTCTTAATTTCTGTTTCTATTTGTGAGCCAATCTATATCTGGTTCTGGTTTTGTATTTTTGTTTACTAGTTTATTTGATCCTATATATTCTCTAGTTTGTGAATTTTTTCCATGTATCAGAATAGAGCCTCTACGATCAATTTTTGTACATTTTCAGGGAAGGGGCCACCTCCTAATATATTTCACAAGGAAGCAGGAACTTTTAGAGAGGTTAGAGTGTTAGTTAGGTTGGCATATTCATCAGAATAGTTTCAACAATTAAAGAGCACATGTTCTATGGTTTCTACTCTACTACATGGGCAATTGGGATCATTGGTCTGATTAACACGGAACAAGTGGGACCTAAAACCTGTATGTCCAACCCATAGTCTAGCCAAAGCAGTTTCTACACGACAGTTCCTATGGGAGGCCCAGGGCCAACTACCAGAAGTGTCTAATTTGCACGAGGTGGTGCCCCTTCCCGGTTACCCTTACTTGCTGTAGCCCTGTTGAGTCCCCACGTGTCCTAAATGCTTTACATGCAAGACTTACAGTTTCCTCCTTAGAGTAGGGCATCAGTGTGCGGTATCGCAGTAAATGCGCCGCTTTAGCAGTGCTGTCTGCAGCCTCATTACCCGACACACCTCTATGTCCTGGAATAAACTGCAGCCTAATACAATGAGAGGAAATAATGTTAATCAACTTGTTCTGTATATTGTAGACCAGAGGAATGTAGTATTTAGGTTTTGTACTGCGAATCAAATATAGGGAGCACAATGAATCTGTGAATATGACGTATTTATCAGAGGGGGCAGAATTCTCCGAGATCCATGACAGGGCTTCATGTATTGCATGCAGTTCACACTCTATTACCTGTTTTTTGTGCAAAAATGTTTTTCAGAGGTATGTAGGGATTTATTCTTTGTAGCTGTGGATGAAGTTTGGGCATTAGTCTTGTGTCTTTTCCTTGGGTTTGGTCTCCCTAAGATGGGGGAAGATGTCACTTGAGTTGTTGGCAAGTCAAGAGTGGTCACTAAGTTAGAAGGGTCAGAACAATCATTATATTGAGGTTGTGCTGTCAACGGTCTTTCATTATTGGCAGAAGTGTTCAGCACTTGAGACTTGAAAGTATCTTTGGCAATTTCAATTATTAGATCTTTTAGATTCAGATCCTGATCTTGACGAGTGACAGCTGTGAGTGTTCTTGCCAAAAACTCGACCAATTGAAGGGTGGACAGCACTAGTGGACTACTTGCATTTTTTCCTGTGGTAAATTTAATACATTTTTCACAGGAAAAAATGCAAGTAGTCCACTCCCATGATGTCGCTAACACAGCGCTGACAGAGGCGATTACGATCCAGTAGTTTACTATATGAAGGGTGGACAGCACTAGTGGACTACTTGCATTTTTTCCCTTGGGAAAAAATGCAAGTAGTCCACTAGTGCTGTCCACCCTTCAATTGTGTTACAGTGACATTTGGAGATGGACTGTTAAGTTCATCTCCAGTCTGAGTGGCAACAGAGACAAGTTTTATAGGTTGTGTTTGAGAGGAGTATTGAATCTTACCTCCAGATTGGGTCACAGTTGGAATGTTCAAGGTTTGCTCAGAGTGAGGCTGCACCATGGAAGTCCCTCCTGCATGCAAGACCTGCCTTGCAGCATCCCTATAGGAGAGCTTTTGAACTTGTCTAATTTTTTCTACTTCTTTTGCTTGCCTGATCTTGGGACAACCTCCATAGTTTGCAGTGTGGTTACCACTGCAATTGCAACATGAGCGTGTGCTTGGGGAGGGACACTTCCTGCTGTTGTGTGCACCACCGCATACAACACATCAAAGGGCAGCTCTACAATTTACAGCATTGTGTCCAAACCTCTGATAGCAGAAACACTGCCATGGTTTGCCTATATATGTGCTTACTTGGTACTGCTGGTATCCAAAGCGTACAAATTGAGGCAGAGTAGTAGTATTGGATACCACCTTGAAAAAAGCAGTCACTATTTTATCTTTACCTTTATATATCCGTTCCACTGTCACTCCTCCAAAGCCCGCATCAATCAGTGCTTCGGTCAACTCCTCACTGCTGGTGTCCTTCCCGAAAGGCCCGATTGCTCCCACTGAAGTGATTTGGTTGGCTGGGAGGTGACACTTGACCTTCCATGCTCCAATCTCTAGAACAATCAGGAATGGTGAAACATCCTCATAATGTTTTTTCATTGTGACAACCAGAATATTTCTACCTTGATTTTTCTTTACATATGATATACCTGCTTTACCAAAGGCAGAATTGGCCAATGCCTTACTAAGCGCCAGATCATTTGCTAAAAATTTTTTATTTTTTGCCTCATCCTCCATACTGGGTTCCACCAATATAATAGTGGGATTAATTGGATTATTATTCTGTGGCATTTTCCCACTATTGTGCTGAACTGGAGTAATGACATCTAATTGTTCAGGTGAAAACCCCTCAAAACTATGGACCTCTGGATTCACATTTTTATCTGGATTAGTTTCAATAACTGGTATGGGGGTCAGAGAAAGCTGTTGGTCACCCAGTAACTCCCCAGTGTCCCCGATTTGTGAGAAGAGGCCATCAGATATCATGACTTGACATGGCAATACGGGTTGAGAAGGAGTAGGCGGGATGCACTCCATTGACGAATCTATGGAAACCCAGGCATCTGAATCTCCCCCTGATGAGGAGAGAACTCGTCCCCCTCCTCTGCCTTTTTTTAGGCATGGAATGCTAATAACACAATATGACTGTAACTAATCAATGCAAGAAAAGAAAAAATAATTTAAGATAAGAATTAGGATGCCGAAAACTAGATATAGTTTTCAGAAAATTCTCACCAACCATGCACCCTATCTTACCAAAAAAGTCCATTAACAAATCTGTGGACCCATAATCCACTTCTCTTCTTCTTCTTCTTGTTTCACTTTTATTGGAGCTTCGGAGATGGGTCCATGCAGCTCCACGCCTTCAGGGATGTTTTATTGTT